>PNEQ01117153.1:12640-34020 GCA_003012365.1 Medauroidea extradentata | reverse complement strand
ACTGCCCAATATAATACACTCTCAGGATATATACACGTCAACTGTACTTGCTCTTCCAAGATCATACCCACTTTAGTTCCACTCTTTCACGGAAACTTCCTGCCTCTACGTATCAGCTATACTGCCCAATATAATACACTCTCAGGATATATACACGTCAACTGTACTTGCTCTTCCAAGATCATACCCACTTTAGTTCTACTCTTTCACGGAAACTTCCTGCCTCTAGATTGACACTGTTGCAGTGGTTGGCACAAACCTACATCCGATAACAATGCCAACAAAATACTTTTCTTAATTGGTTCTTAGATGTAAATGAACTCTTTTGTAAACAAATTACAGATCAGTAATAATATTCGTTATTTTCACCAGATAACATATAAATTAGACAAAATGCTGACAACATACACACATGTACATATGAGTGTTTATAAAGAAATCCGGAAGACAAGGCAACGACTTCAAGGTAATCTTGATTTAGTAAAATGTTTCCATAAATATTGCTTCCAATATAGCGTATGTTTGTACGTTTAGTCATGATTGGATGAATATTACGGTGGATTGTTTGAGTATTATTTTGATACACTTGTTTTATTCAATAGGAATTATGGAATTAGGCCTACATAACTTACAATAAAATAAAACAAATTAAAAATTAAAAACTAAAAAAACCAACCCACAAAACGTTTTTTTAAAAGTAAATTATAATAACAGTTTCAAATTATTGTGTGCCCTTAAAAGCGTCGGTGGAACAAAAAATAAAAAATTACTGAAATTAAAACGCAATGCAACAAAACGAATAACGTATAAATTAAAAAATTAAATTTCAATGCTATTTAGAATTTGGGTTCACCTTTTCGAAGTATTAAGTGACTTATATTTGCCACAATACGCAAACTTATTTTGTTTCCAGTTTGATATTTAAAAGTAGCCTACCTGTTTTGTTTACTTAGTGGACCTTTCAATAAACTTTAGAACCAACAACTCTTTGAAACTACGGTTATTTATTTATTTTTCTAAGATGGTGTATGTATATCTTTAAATCTTAGTTTTAGTTTAATTTGTAGCCTTCTAAACTTTAACACTTCTACAATTATTCTAAATATCGAATAAATATTTATTTTTTTTCTCTCTGCGGAATTCTCACGCCAATTCGGAAAAGAGCTCATAACTTGTAAACAACTGGACAGATTTGCATAAAATACAGCTAAGACCCATCCCGATTAAACTAGCTTTTATTTATAAAAAAAATCGGTCCATCCGTTTGGGAGTTACGAAGCCACAGGCAGACAAACAGAAAGACAGACTGACAGGCGTCAAGCATATAACATCTCTCCTTTTTGTAGGGAGTAAGAGAAACGTTTATTTTATCAGCATTCTCACAAGGGAATAAATGAATGAATTCCATTAATGTCATATTTAAACTATCTGGCAGGTCGTCTCCCAGACGCTATCACGTCCACGTGTATAAACATAGTAAGTAAAGAGAAGTTACAACATGAACGCAAGATGGCGACCGTTGTAAGACTGTCAACGAGGGCAGTAGAGGAAGACATACTCCAGCTGAGCTTAGAGACTACAAGGCAAGTTGTGAGCCAGCAAGTATCGACCTTACAGCCCACGAACCAAGGTCCTGGTCACACTTGCTCTAGTTCAATAACATGCACAGTACATCTGCGACATGACGGCATTATTGCGTGTGGCCAAAGTGAAGTAATTAAACTATAGAGGACACGACGTACTGAACTTTTACATATCACAAGTACTACAAATTCTAATTTTAGTAATTTTCATTATTTCTTTCCTCATTAAAAACATTTCATAAACCTTAAGAGGGCGTGGTACATAATTCAACGCTAAAAGCATTAATCCATAACTGTAGGTTTCTCGAAGCCAACTTGCGAAAATTAAACAATAGCAATTCTAGACAATAGTTTTAGCCAACGTTTTAAACAAACTTGTTTCCGGTGTTAGCAACTTCTGCGGCACAATCTCTGACGCCGGAACCTCGAGCATTTAACTGCGGCGCAAGAGATCACGCGTAACGAATTAGTAATTCTGGATAAATATTTACTCATTAAGTTGCCAAATACCTGGCTTCGAAAAAAACGTAGAAATCAATTGATGTTTTCAGCATTTATTTATCTACCACGCACTCTTAAGTCAAACGTGTCAAAAAAAGTAAATAACTATATTATAAATTTTAATAGTAAAACCGTTATTCTAGGATTAGTTACTTATACGGAAATACGAATAGAAGCCTAAAGCACAGACTGTTAAGTAATACAGACGTGAAATGACGTGGCGGTATATTTGATACGGGTGAACTTGGCCGCTTATTGGTTGCCCGAGGTTGTTGATATCAGCCCCGTGTATGTTTGGTTCCTGTATGTTACTGCAGGTTTCCTATTGGCCTGGCTGCCGGCTAGCAGATTGGCGGTATGTTATTGGCGTGTCACTCACTCAGACGCGTATTTCACGTCTATATTACTAAACACTGGTACGGAATGTTTGTGGGGACGGTATAAGGGCCGGTGCACAGACTCACCTGGTGCAGTGTTAGTGTCGACAAGAGAAGCGTAGTTGTGAAGACGACATAGACGTACAACAGGACAGTCCTCGACACACGAGTACGCTGGCTGGCATCACGCCGTCATCCCACACTATGTCGTTAAGACTCACGTCCCACGCATCCCACCATCATCTGTCGCCCTTGTACTGTACGTCCCGACCAGCTAACACAGCTGCTGATAGTACATGCACGTCTGTGTACAGACACACAGGACCACGATGTAACAACCTGATGGCTAGACTACAATGTCCTGCGTGTAGTCGCCGAGTTTTGATGAAACCAACACTGTATCAACTTGTTCAATGTCTTACATACAGCTCAGTTTCAAGGTTAAGTTATTGGCTACGTGTCTTACTGGAGAGGCGTGGATAGTTTGACTGAACCAATCATCACATATCTGGTAGAACCCAGAGGCTGTAGGTTATACACGTCCAACCAGTGACCACAAAGCAAAGTTGCAGGTGTACATGTTGCTGCTGTCCACTAGGGGCCGAGGTTGATGTAGTGGATAGAGCACTCGCCTAACAACGAGGCCACGCGGGCTATATTCCCGGCGGGGTCCATCAACGGGTTTACGCACGTGGGAATCCTGCCGGACGATGTCACTGGTTGGCGAGTTTCCTCGGGCATCTCCCGTTTCCCACTCCCCTATATTCTCCCATCTTGTTAGCGCTAAAGTCCTAGATGGTAAGTGCTGACCAAAATATCTTCACTGGCTACCGCTATCTACTTCAAGATTATTAGCAGCTTTACTTAGTATAGTGACGTCTCTCATTTGACTTTGGCAGTCACAGTAACGTTACTACAACTTCACAAGTCTGTGATTTGCCAGTAAAACCCCAAGACACGTCACAGCTAAGACGTCCAATCACTGATTATGAAGCTGAACTAGAGATGTGCACGTAAGTCACTGAAATAATGTGGGGCAAATTCTTTTCGCGATAATTTAGTGCCCCTAACAATAATGTTATCGCACCTGTGATTTGCTGGTAGAAACATAAGTAGTCGATAATGTGTGAGTGTGAAAGCAGAGGCATAATGAGAGAGCAAGGGTACCTGGAGCACTCCAAGACAACCTGACAGCCTATGACACATCCCTGACACGTGCAAGTACAGTACTTTCACACATATCCCGTGGACGCTTGAGACTTCAAAATTCGCGTTATATTTGTGACAGGCTAGACTTTACTTCTCTGTACAAACGTCAGTACGAGCTGTGAGTTCATTGGCTGCTACTGGCCGTTGTGTGACGTACGCAATAACATTCCAAAAAAAAAAATCTTATTGGTCATCACAAAATATTTTGTGATTATACACCTGACCAAATTTTTTTGTGGTGCCTACAATATTTTTTGCTACCACCAACAATGTTTTTCTGTGACTGCAAAAAAAGATGTGTAACTCCTACAAAACATTTTGGTGGGATCCGTACTGACAAAACATCCAAAACAAACCAGTTTTTTTTCCTGTAAAAATGTTCCGAAAAAAAATTACAAAACTTCAATAAATAAATAATTAGCATATAAAGGGAGGTTACCAGATGACAGAGCATCACACAGAGGAGACTTGTGATTGGTTGTTTGAAGAGATCTTTCAATCTCTGAAAGATGTCGAAATGCGAGGTGGGGAGAAATTGGAGTACCCCGAAAAGAAAACCCGCTCGTTGGCCAACGACATCGTCCGCCATGTTTCCCACATGCGGTAAACCTCGCCTGGATTCGTTCCCGGGTCCCCTTGGTGGAAGGCGAGCGCTCTAACCACTACATCAATCACTTGAATGCTAACCAGTAAGTGTTAGTGAGAGAGGGAACTTGAGAATATTAGCGTATACTTGCTTGCAATAGGACGGGAATACCTAGGAGCACACGTCTAGTTGTTGAGAGTGTTGTGTGAGGCTCCTGAAGACGAGATGTAGTGTAATGTTCACACAGCGGCACAACACTTCACTTCACGCTACATGATCTCTCTCACTGTGTCAAGGATGTTGCTTCTAGTCTTCACATTAACTACCTACCTCTTATATCATTATATCATCTCACTGAGTCTCTTAACTAACAGCTTATATCTACACTCTCTCTGCTCCTCCGCACTATATCTACAGCCACTGATGTTTGGTGGAAACTGTTTACCAGCAACTTGGTTCAATGACCTTATATGAACAGCCAAACCTATATGATTGTTATATAACACCCCCCTCCCTCACCAATAAAGCGTGGGTCCTCCCCCGGGAAAATTTGGCTTGTCAAGTTGCAAAATAATGCTAACTAAGCAATTTCCATTACGTAAGGGGGGAGGAGTCTGGATCCCATCATGGACTGCTTCCCCCTTTTTCCTGTGTACGTCTCAGCGTTCTTTGTACCAGCAAATCACAGACGCGTGGCGTGGTGTCACAGTGCACTTGCCCTGATTGGTACAGCCAAATGATCGACGCTACTTCACTAGCACCATGCAACGTCAGTGGCTGTACGTATGTGTATGTGTCTCACACATGTAAGCGTGGTCATTCATACTTGCTGGATGCTCGCAAACAACTTGTACAGCCAACAAACAACTTCTAGAGCCAACAAACAACTTCTAGAGCCAACAAACAACTTCTAGAGCCCTGCCTGAGTTAACAGCAGGACGAGCCGGATAAGAACGAAACAAATGGCTTACACTATGACATTTCAAATGACCGGATGCAGTTTTTCTGCGAAATTGAATAAATTGTACAGTGACGGTTACATAAAACCAGAAATTATTTGTTATTTAACATCTAGGCTATCTCCGTAGTTTTAAAAAAAATAATAATTTCTTATTTCTATGAAATTGTATTAGTTTTGCAGACGTTACTAGGCAGTACAATTTCGTCTTACGGAAAAAAAATTATCACAACAAGTTTACCCATAATGCCACTTCAAAGTCAACATTTGAACGTTTTTATTTCTTATAAGAATCAAAAACCAACTAACGTTAAAAATTCTAAAATTCACACTGAAATTACATGTAACGGCCCACTGTTTGATATGTTTTAAAATACATTACAAGATATTATCGTATTTAAAAAAATCGATACAAAAGGCAAAATAATAAAAAATTTCTGAATTATTTGAAAATACAAAACTATTGATAATAGATTTCAAAAACATGTCTAGCAGTAGCGTGTGACATGTAGTTTCAGTGTGAACTTTTTAATCATTTATGTTCAATGTTTTTCTGCGGCTTATAAGAACTAATAACATGCAAACTGTGAATTTGAAATGCCATTACGGGAAAACTGGCTGAGTTAAATTTTGTTTGTAAGCGGCAAATTGACTCGCAAGTAACGTCTAGCTACGATCCATCGTCGACAAGTAGAGAGGTTCGGCCATAGTGGGAGATATTGTCCGTGGTGGCAGCAGTGTGGCAACCCTGGGTGCTTCATTCAATGGCAATGCACGCTGACACACATCTTGTACAAGGAAGAAGTAAACACTAGTTGGAGGGAGACCAATATCCACGACACATTGTACATCGTAGAATAGACCTACCGGAGATACCACTTTAAAAAACACGACACATACCCTACCTCACAGGATACGTGCGTATACTATGGAGAGAACGAGTTTTTAAATCGCCATTTTTCAAAAATTGTATTCTTAAAAATAAAAAAGTGTGACAACAATTTTTTAAATAATTGAATTCTCTACCATTTTTGTCTAACATATCTTTATAATACAACTTACCGTTTGGCTAAAAAAAAAAAATTCCAAAAATACATTTTTGCAGACTTTGTCCTTGAATAAATTTTTTTGTAGATGTGGGATCGATGAGGACTTTCCAAGTGTCATTTATAATGGTGTTCTGAACATTCGTACACATTTTCAGCTCCTTGGGAATTATTGTAACCTTGAATGTCTATTTTGACCGGGCTAAGTAAATATTCCGCTGGGCGGATGTGGTGTGGGGCGAGCATCTTGACCACTACTCACACTGCGGCGGACACTGTTCTATTGCTATAGGCGATTCAGGGTAACGCGAGAACTTTTGAAACCCTACTTCCCTCTTTCTTTCCGAATGATATATTTCTTGCCACTTTTTAATACGTGGCAAGGAATATAGTAACACCGTCAATTCTGGGGTCACAATAAACAGTATCTTCAAAGATGGTATATTTATGACGACCCACGTGTGAAGGCGGCAGAGAAGATACAAGAGTAGATGAGGCAGGACTGGCTACGTCCTCTGTGGTTGGCCGCTGTACCGGGTGACCTTGAACTCTCCGGTGTACAACGGGACTAGTGCAGCACCCACTGTGCCGTCTTTATACTGTCCTGCCAACATTACCTCACCTTCTCCACACAACACACACATTTACCTACACAGGCGAGAGGACATGCCGGCCACTCAATGTTCAACTCCAGTGTACTATTATACACACACCTAGCAGTGTTAACTAGTTACAATCGGTGTAGGCCTACCTAGAAATGTTTGTTGTGTGTTTCCGAACTATCTTGCTACAAAACTCTTATTACGTGTGTCTGAGGTGGCCGAATGGTCAGGTCACTCGTATCCCACCAAGGAGAACCGGGTTCGATTCCTGGGATTCGTGCCGGACGATGGCGCGGGTTTTCTCGGAGATCTCCCGTTTCCCCCGCCCCTTCATGCTACATACACCATGTCACCACTCACCAGCGCTGAAGACCTCGATGTTAGGCTCTCTCACTCACGTGTGTGCGATATTCATGAACACATTAAATAGTATTATTTACCGTACACAGACCACAATACAAAACGTTATATTACGTGCAAATAAGCTTAATATTTCTCGGGGTTGGGAAGGGTAACTCACTGAACCACAAAACTTTGACCTTTTAGATACAGCCATAAACTACTCATACAAGAATAAATCTTGTATGAAACATCTCACGTTAACTCTCACTGTATAATATGAAAACATTTCACACAGATATCTTGTAGCAAATTCTCTCGTTACAGAAAAGAGACTGGCTGATGTCTGCCGACATTACATAGGCATCATGTCAAGACAAATATACACCATCAGTTTCCCAACAACCAACCGGCGCAGGCGACGAGGGGCTGGGTGAGGTGGATCAACAGCCGTGTTCCAATACACGAGAAGACTGCCATTTAGCTACCTATATCGACCACATGACCAAGTCTAGGACCTGGATGTAGGGTTGAAATGTACTGAGGTACAGTAGCACACTGAATCCCTTAATAAGCCTGTAAAGTCGTCTGTTGTTGTTTATTCAATTATTATAATCACGTATTTCAACCGAAACTAATAACTATCTACAAGCGTTATACAACGAAACAACAAAACATCGCCATTTTATTTTGTGTATTAACTAGTAAAAATAATTTTCGTATGTTGTAATAGATTAAAATAAATTACTAGCATAGTTGTTTAAATTATATATTTTCGAAAGGATAAAATAACTACCTATATAAAAAACGTCGTTTGTTCGGTTACTGTAGCTTATTATTTATTTTGAAAGGATTTTAAAAACTAACCGGTTTAGTTAGCGAGTCACCAAGATACGAGGGAATTAAAAAAACAATATCGAAATGCCATCAAACCTCTAGTTTACGACTCTGCCACATGCAGTCCTGATAGTTAACTATCTAAACCATTCACCCTAAATTCCTAAACCCTAAAATTCCAAATAAGCCGTTTCGAACACGCCTAAAGTGTAGCTACAGCTGTACCTATGTCACTTCCGCTTTCCGGTACACACCTCGAATAAAACTACTAAGTTTTTGGTGGATGAAATTTTGCACTAATTTTTTCCAGTGTTTACAGCTCTGCTTTTTCGTGGCCAGTGATTGGATAGTATTTTTTTAACTCACAGCCGGGTGGTGTCGCAGATATCTGTGACTCTGACCATCAACTTGGGAAACAATCTTACTGACAGCTACAGAACCCTCCGAACAAACGCCTCTGCACAGCTCAACTATACTCTCGTCCCTGTGACAAGATGGCCCTATAGACAGTTGTCCACATGACCAGTGCCGAACGACCAATAGTTGTAAGACTTGGCACCGAAAAGGACATTTTCTTTGATTTAGTTTCAAATCCACCTTTTTATGAGACATTCTAGCATGACATTTAGTCACAGCTCAGCGTCTATAGTCTGTCTCATGAAAGAATTACATTTTTTGACAGTTGTGTTGGCATTCATTTTTAAAGCAGTTTCCATATAAAACCAGTTTTTTGCCTTTGCCTCATTAGGTTTCTGCAAATGCGCACTTGGCTGACTGTCCACTTGTGCAATAATTAAGTCTATATTAGGTAATATTTGTTAGTTTTTGACAATTATGAAGATTACCCTGTGTGCACAGAGCTACAGGAAAATACTGTTCATTTTGATACACTGCACAATTTGCCAGTCAGCTTAGTGTGCTTGTTCAGAAATCACACGTGGCAGAAGAACGCATTGCTTTTACCACTGAAACAGCCGTAGAAAGTATGCCAACACAACTGTGCAAAAATGGAATTCTTTCAAGAGACAGACTATAGCATGAGTTTTGCATGTATATTGTATTCCGTCATGTGAAAGGTATTTTATATGCTGTATGCTTGTCATAAAAAAAGAGGTGGAGTTCAATATTCGAGTTTACAAAGTGAAAATTTCCGTCGCAATTCGCACTTCGTTAAGGAATAATAAAATGAGAAATGGAAATAAAAATAATGTTATCATTGTTATGTGAAAATGAAATATCACTTGATTTTATTTTTTACTAAAAAATAAAGTTAGTTCGATGTTTTAATTTTATTTGCAAAAAATATAATACATTTTCATAAACACGAAACTGGAAATGAAATCTGATTTTGCCCCTTAACAACACCACCGCAACTGACAGAAACTATATATTACCAAACTAATAACATTGGTCTTTCTATTCTACAGTGTAAACCCAGTTGACGCTGAAATCACAATAGCGCGACATACGACGCGAATAAAATAACTTGTCACTCCGCATCGAGACGTCTGTGCGTCCGCATCTACGCTGATTGGCTGGCAAGTTATTCGCACATCTCACATCGCATCTGTCGCGGTATTGAGATCCCAGCATGACGGTGCTATGTATTATTTGTCCTGCGGAAGGTGGAGATTGAAAAAAAAAAAAAAAAAGGGGGGGGGGGAAAGAGGCGGTACATGCAACTACCGTACTCTTCAATATCGTCAACTTGAATGCATTCGATAAGTCTATTAATTCACATATTTGGTTGCAGACATCGACTTTTGACTTTAGAGAACCGTTCAAATATGTAGAGGTACGTGAGTTTAGCTGATTCATTGTAGATCAGGTTGAACGCCAGCCAAGAACGTAACAGTAACTTGTGTGATTAGACGCCTGTTGTGATAAACCTTTGACGACTGTAGGCCGGACGGTAATAAATAGCAAGTCATTTCAGCTTGGATAGTCAATGAATTGTTGTCAGCGCGTGAACATGACAAGAAAGCTTTGCCACTGCCCGATGAATGCGCGAAATTCCAGCTTCTTCCGAATATGAGTTAAACACCGAGTTCATTCACCGCAAGATAATGGTTTTTCTCTAAGCATCGACTTTTTTTTTTTTTGCGGGTTGTGACAGAAATGGGGAGGATGGACAGAAAGCGTCCTTTAAATGAGCCTAGTAACTGTAGTTTTCGGCTACGTAAACATCGATAAAAGGAAACTCATACGGCATCTATAATGAGGTAAACTATAATGTAGTCGCTCGCCTTTCATCCCTGTGCTTGCTTGGCCGTGAATGGCGGGTAAACGTCTGGGAGACAGACAGGAAGGAAGAACTGGAGCAAAGTCACCCACCTGCATGCAGTGCCGCATGTCCGGCGGTGTGTCTGTGCCGTTGCTCTCGTGATCCACTTCCGCACCGTCCCATTTCATGGTCCGGCAGCTCTATGCCGCGTGTAACAACTCCAGGCCTTCCTCTCGTCAAGGTATCGTGTCTTCTCGACCGTTAAACTCTCGCTGCAGCGTCTCCGCTAAACTTCTCGCTCGTCCCTCCCGTCAACAATAGCCGCCTCGCTGTACCGGACACATTCCCCGAGGCTACCAGGCCAGGGCAGCCAACCTCGGCCGTGCACATTCCCCTGGGCGTGCAGGCGCAGAGCTGCCATCACGCGGCCAGGTGAGCAGACTTCTCGTAGCCGCCGTTTCTGATTCCTAAGCGTCGTTCCCGCGCTCCGATATTCACGTGTCACTAGAACTGAATTAACTATCAGCTTCAGCAGTACCTACTGTCAAATTTGATACAGTGATGATGTTTTCACATCGCATTATGCACAGTTTGAACCTTCCTTTACAAAGGCTAGTTTCGATTCTCTTCTGTTTGTGAATCCCGAGCAGTCGGCAACCGCCAAATTTTGAAATCGTTCAAACGGCAGTTGTTCACGAGTGCTGCTTGCTTATAAAGACATTTTATTGTGTTGCGTTCTTTATCACAAATTAACGAGGTGTTTGTGATGCGACTTGCTGACGTGACATTAAAATGGTGTTCATATACTTTAGGTGTAAGAACAAGAACGACTCAAGAAAGCAAGTTTTCGAATTTACAAACAGGTAAGCTAAAGTTTATAATAGAAAACTGATTTTTTGACTGTAGCTTTGGCATTTCAATTTTTCAAATTTCCATCATAGCCAGTTACTAAGAGCACAACGCAGTGTGTTTATGATATTCTTATCACATTTGTTAAGTAAATGTCTATTCAGGCTTAGGCTTTATTCCAAGTGGACACCTTTATAGACGTAACAGCTACTGTAAATTTTAAATATTGTATACAGGCCTCAGAAAGCTACAGAAAATCGTAGTTGTTCATTTTGTATTGAAAGGGAAATTTACTGAAAAATATTTGCTTGTTAGTTTTAGTTACGATAATTTCCGTCATATATATATATATATATATATATATATATATATATATATATATATATATATATATATATACTATATCTTGTGATACTAACAATGTCGTAACGATATTTAAGTACAAAGTAAAGTTATAAAAAAACCTATGTACTGAATTAAGGTAAACCTTAACTGAACGCAACTTTCTGCGTTTGTTGTATGGAAACTGACAAGGGTCAGACTGCCCCGCTTAATGAGAACACATTACGTCGACAAATACATACCAAAATGGCGTGTTAATTTAAACTTAGTGATATTTTCCCCAAGGAACGTCAAGAGGTAAACCTACGATTTTATTTATACATAGTATGTAGTAAAGGACAATGCAAGATTCATGTTTCGTATTTTACTTTTTCAGATGTACCTATTTTTACAGTTACAGCAGTCTAATGATGAAATCACAATAGCGCGACAAAAATGACGCGATTAACAAGAGATATCAGCCAATCAGCGTTGAGACTGAAGTGCTGAAGTCACAGAAACCTCGACGCTGATTGGCTAATATCGCGGGCATTCGCATGTTCAGCTTATGGCCATGATCTTTCATTTCGCAGTGATTCCGAAAATATTTATTGAAACACAACCTGATACATATATCAAACATGTATTCTGTAGATCATTGTTTGCGTCTGAATTTTTCTGTTGCAATACACCAAACAGATTTGTATATTTCCCCCTCTAAAATATCACAAATTTTGTTGCGAAAGTAAGCCAAAATGAAACAAAATAATTACTTTATTGAAAAACTATACATTATTAAAAAAAAAACACTATGCGAATTGTGCATCGTATTACTGTTAGCATTCAAAATATTTTTCAAGGCATTTGGTTTAAAAATATTTTAGATATTTGCAGTTATCTGAAATAAATGAAAGGTCGTGGCCTTATGAAAAGATTACTGGCGTTCGCATGTACGCAGAGCTGTTACCCTATTTGACTGTAAGTCAATAAGAATTCCGATATCGTTATATTTGATGCCTGTTATTGGTTTGACGACAGCTACGTTGTGTCCAATCATACATGTCACAAGAAACTAGTGTTTTCAAGGGTATGTTGGTGCAAAAAAAAAAATGTTCGCGATATATCATCATCTTTACTTATGGGAGTCAGTTTTTAATATTTTGTATTAGGTATCCCACTGCCATATATTTCTAATTTTAAAATATACCTGAGATGTAAATTTCGCCATTTGTGATGTAAAAGTTCCGTGCATTGTGCCACATGTCAGAAAATGTCAACACCGTAAGTATGGCCATGAACTTATCTCGAAAATATTTTTGCCCCACTTTGTTTCAGTAGCTTACGTGAACATCTGCATTTCTGATTCATAGTCTGTGATTGGATGTTTGAACTATCACGTATGTGTGGACTTTACCCGCAAATCACAGTCGTGTTGTGATGCATTTGAGTGGCGCGGTCAAACAAGAGACGTCACTTCACACAGACGCTCTGCCAATAACCATGAAGCAAAACTTCAGATGTTGACGTAAAACATTGAAACAAACTGTTTTAAAATATATTTGCGAACATTTGCAGTTTGCACGCCTCAAGGTTCTACCCAGTCTGCCCTTGTGACTGTTTATAATAAACTCGGTTATACTGACGACAACAAAACCTCAGTTTCGGTAACCGTGTTGCAGTACCAACCTACCCCAACCAAAATTATTAGAATATCTCATCACACTACCGTAAGAAGAGCAACGAACGCATTCATGTAGAAACTAGATTGTACTGGTCTGACGAAGAAACAGCGGGCCACCTCTCTTCTGTTCACTTTGTCGGTTTGTTTCCTTCCCTGGTGTAATTACGTTGCTGTGTCTCGCGTAGAGGAAGTCGGCTGTCAAACAAATGCGTGTCCACGTAAAGGCTTATCTACAATCGGACGTACCTACAAAAGTAGAAATGTCCCAGTACCAACCTAAAAGTGAAGTCACGTCGTCGCAGTTCGGACATGGTCCACTATGAGATACCAGAACTTTCGAGTCCTCAATCTGCCTCTTGAATGCAGACAAAACAACGAACGAAAAATTTTGTCTTGCTTACATTTTTTCGCATAATAAAATGCTTATTTTTAAGATGAAAAGTTTTGCATACGAGTTATTATTTAAAGCCATGCGTATTTAACACTTCTTCAGTGCATTATTTAATGCCGATATTGTTTTTGCCGTTATTATCATTTCTAAACTGACAGATATTTATAAAGCCATTTATAATGTTAACATAAATCAAAATTACAACATTAGGCGTGAGATTTGCTCACTGCTGAGTTATACTACACATAAATTATTTATTTTATATTTTGTGCTCAAGAAATTACTCCTGTATGTGATAAAAATTCCGTTCGAAATTCAGAATTGTGGCTAACTGTAGGCTTCCGGGTTGGACCTGGTTTTCATGATAGCTGTCACCGATATTTCTGGGTGCACACACTGGTACACAAACCGGATGTTTCTATCTTGTAGAAACGGAAACACAAAGGAAGAAGAAAGACAAAGTTTGCAGTAAACATAGATTCGTGAACGATGAGTACCTATTCGTAAAATTTACCATTCAGCTTTTCATAAATGCACATTTTGACTAATGGTACAAATGATTTTTCCTTGAGTTTCTTGAAATTATATAAAATAAGTATGTTACCTTTTATGGTTTAATTGTAAATAATTGTACCGTACTAAATGTAGTGTTTTCAGTTCCATTTTTGTAGTCGCGTTTCTGAAATGTAGAACTTACCGTGCGACACCTACCGCGACACACGGCTTGCGTGGTTGCAGGATGGCTATGTAGTCTAGTTGTTCAAGGACATTTTTACGGCCACAAAATTCTCGCTAAAAGAATGTTGCCTCAATTTGTTTCACTGCCTTATGTGCACATGTGTAGTTATGATCCACAGGTAGAGCCCACGATTTTTCGCGAAAATAATTCTGCAACAGTTTGTTTCACTGCCTTATGTGCACATCTGCAGCTGTGCTTCATGGTTACTTGCAGAATGTATTACTGCACAGACGTGGCACATTTGACTGTGCCAATAGGAACAAGGTTACTGACACCGCGGGTGGTACCCTAGACGCTGAGAGTTAAATACAGCCAATCACTGACCATGAAGAAGGGCTGCAGATGCGTACATAAGGCAGTGAAACAAACTGTTGCAGGATTCTGTTCGCGAAAAATCGTGAGCTGTATCTGTATCGCCATTGAAAGCAAACTTTATTATTTACTCTCCTACACTTTTTACATCAACTTACACAAACATTAAAACCTCTTTACATTCCTATTCTTTTCGCCTCTCTGCTCATACCAACCTTACTTTACCTAATTCCTCTTATGCAACCCAGTATCCGTAGTCAGTGAGTGAATGTTTTAAACCTCACGTGTCGTGAGATTCTATCGACAAATCACAGACGTGTGGTGTTGCGATAACCGTAGTGTGACTGGCACAGTCAAATGGGAGACGTCACTTCACGTAAACACGCTGCCAATAACCATGAAGCACAGCTATACTGTGTGAAGTAATTTTTTCAAGGTAAAATACACTATGGTTTGAACTAATTATGCAATTAAGGAAATTCTCAGTAATGAACTAATTAGCCAAACATATATAGGTAATTAAAGTCTACAAAAACTTATGTTACATAGGCTAGTGAAAACAATTTTTAACAACATTGTGCAACAGTTTTTCGATACGAATCACATATATTCAATTGCGACACACCACAGCTATCGCTGGTTTAGTCATGTGACTAACACGCCAATCACGGAAGAAGACCATCAGATATGGACATGTTATAATAAAACCTAAGAAGCAAGAAGTCAACTTTCCCGCGATATCTCACTAGTCCATGTTTGAACTTCTTCACGTCATCAAGACGCAACAATCTATACGTGCGTGTACGACACGTTGTGTACTAACTAGGCGTTCAGAACACATTACATCTTTGTAGGTTCTACGATGTAACTTACATGGACGTATGACAAATATCACATTATTAAGAGACAGGTTAGAATTCACTGGCTTATACTTCCCCGAGCACACTCACTGGCGTCATTGTCCCCGGGCGTCTGTATCTTTGTGTGCAGTCATTACAGGACAGTGGATATTCAGAGCTGCCTTATATTGCCCCCCCCCCCCACACACACACACACACTACTGTCGGCCAACAACAGAACTTGATGAGCACACAGGTACTTGCAGTACAATCTGCTGACATAAAATAATGTGGATCCAGACACAGGACTTCACTGACATGTAGGCTAGTCTCCAAGTATATATATGTGTTCATTGGCTGCACGCTGATACACTGCATGTTAAGGTATATTATTATTGGCTCAGAGACTTCCAGCGGATGTCAAATAAGTCAACAGCCAATTGCGAAAGTCACACGAACGAATAGTTGTTGGAATTATAACGTGTGAGTAAAAGAAAGCGCGAATTTTGCAGGTCCCTATGCATGTCTGTACTAACAGAACCTGCGAAAAGTCAGTAGGACGCAACAAAATGACTGGTCAGTACAAAAATTATTTATTTATTTCCTTTATTTGTTTAAGGACTTTTTTGGGGGCGAAGTTAAGACTTTCGCCTTCTCTTACAGTTAACCACATCTTATAGAATTAACAACATACATGTGTGATTAACTAAACCGAAACTATAACTACAGTTAACATTTACATACGAAATTAATATAGCAAAAATTATTTGTTAATATAACTAGATGCACTAAAAATTTGTAACTGAATTTACATATGAATGAATACCACAAAAATATATATGTACAGTGATACTATAAATACGTCTTTAGTTGTTTAAAAAAAATACAAGTATCGTTTATGTTATCTAAATATTATATATTATATAATGTAGTATGTCGAAAGCAGTCAATAGTCTCCACAGAAGGAAGTGCGGAGTCTATACACGTGGCATTGTCTGGCTGCATACAGTACTTTGCAACAAGCCATACGAGAACAATTATACACGGGATAGTATTATGTAAAGGGACTAGACTGCAGCGAACTTCAAATTGTATTTTGAGTGATGCAATGCTCCTAACCATCGCAACACGTGAGCCGTAACAACGTTAACTAAACATAGCCTAAAACTGAACAGTTCTTTTCTCTTACGCCGTTGCGAGCGAATGTTGCCGAGTTGCAATAAAAAAACACATACTAAAAAACCGTATTACGTAGAGACGGTGAAATTTCGCGAATTCAATTACCTGCATGTTAGAATCAAATATCCTATGCATACTCAAGTCCGGACCATTTGTCCGCTAGCTGCTATTCATTGGAACAACAGACAATGAACGAATATACAGGGCTTGAGAATGCATAGGATATTTGATTCTAACATGCAGGTCATTGAATTCGCAAAACTTCACCATCTTTACGTATTAGTTGATGTCAAGGTACATGACTCACTACTTTGTTTTAAATTCAGTTCTGATCAATTACTGCGTACAGCACTAACAGTAAGTTTCTGCCACATGCTACACATGGTCATGAACATGGTCTGGGTGAGGGGCGGACGGGGGAGGTTGTATACATGCAGATTGCAGCCTATCACACTACTAGAGTGTGACTCGCACGATGATTATATTTTCTATCTACTATGTTAAGAGATGTCTTCGCGGGATGAGGTTTACCAGTTGTAGCAAGATAAAAGGGAAAGCAATATAGGTGACCCTGGTTCGCGCGTATATGAGTACCCCGAGAAAACTTGCCCGAACTAGCATCCGCCACGTTACTTATATATATATATATATATATATATATATATATATATATATATATATATATATGAGAAAATGAGGAGCAACCTACAGGGATTGTAACCTGCCCACGCTGTTTTTTGAGGAGGGGGGTTACTCTGACCCTTACTCGGTAATATACTACGAATACTGTAGAATATTTTCGCAACATTTAGTTTCAATGCCTTACGAGCACAAGGTAGGTGTGCTTCATGGCTATTGGCAGAGTGTATTTGTTCAGACACGTCTTACATTTGACTGCACCAATCAGAATATGTAACGACGGAAATTTTTTGTGAAAAGATTTTTGCCCCACTTTGTTTCAGTGTCTTACGTGCACACCTGCAGCTCAACTTCATGATTATTGGCAGAGTGTTTTTGTTCAGAGTCGTTATTCGTTAGACTCTTCCAATCAGTAAACGGATAACTGTGAAACAACACGTCTGTGATTTGCGGGTTTAACCTCCAGACACTGGGTGTTACGGCATCCAATCACTGACCGCATAGCAGAGATGCAGGTGCGCACGTGACGTATTGAATACAAATATTTTAACCATGAAATAGTGCCTCTAGCAATTATACATCTGATAAAAAAAGTAATGATTATTGCGACATTGACGTGATAACAGGATCACAAGAATATGACGTGCGTTGTTTTTCTGGTATAGTACGATCCAGGAACTAGAAGACTTATCTGAAAGCTATGCTGATAAAGTTCTGTGATGTATAGCACCGCTCGTTTGTCAGGGTTTATTGTACTGCCAACATTCTTCCACTTTCACTCACACAGTCAACTCTACCATGACTAGTCTACACCAAACAAAATAACCTGCAACATTTTAGCTGTAGTGAAACGTGAGAGCAGAGAACTGCAGTCGTTCATGGAACATACTTCCACCAATGTTAGGCTATGCGTAGACTCTGGAAACCCAGCATGCTCAAGTAGCTGTCAGCTGATTGCCCAGGTTACATGTGGTTCTGCTGGCTAGTTAAATGAGTACGTTTATATGTCGATTTCATAGAGTTTTCAAAAACCGAATGTAATTCCCTAACGTTAAAAATATTAAAATAGATGTAGGTCTCAATGTCGTTACACCAAAAATGTAATCGTATTGCATTCAGTCGGGCGTAAAGTAGCACGCAAGCTCTTGACCTCAAAGAAAGTGGATCTAAAATAAATGCTTGCTCTGCAGTTATCACGAAGAACGGATTTTCTGTAAATATGATTGTATTTTTTTGCCACGAGAAAAAGTTGAATGATTTAAAAAATGATGGTTCCCAGAAGATGCTTTAGTTGTATTTGAAACTAGCAGTCCTCCCGCGATATTGACAGCGTGTATCACTGGTAAGAGCGGATATTTACTTGTATTGAAGGATCTCTTTTAACACCATATTAGTAGCTCGGCCATCAAGTTTTAACAACCAAGCTGCAGGTTGAGCTTACTTGGCAGCAGACTAAGTAGTCTTAGCTGGTCATGTGGCAAACTATCCCAAGTGTACTCATGCCACTCTGAACTACTGTCGCCGGCCTGCGTAGTATAGTCGGTCTACGGTGCAAGAGGTCATGGGTTAGAATCCTCGCTCAGGCATGAATGTTGCTCTGTCCCTTCACCTCACTTCACCCTCATTGACTCGAGGACCGCAAAACCTTCTCACTTTAACTACGGTTCCGGGTCTTTCATTCATAGCAAAACAGATCTTGAGAGAGAGAGAGAGAGAGAGAGAGTATTAAAAATAGAATACGAGGTATGATGACTGATCTACCTCGAGCACAGCCGTTAATGACTGTGCCCTCAATACGAAACCACAGAAGTAGTAATTTATTCTGTGACGTTAAGTAGAAAGTTCCTTAAAAGTAAATAAAATATTCATTCCCTGGCACACAGAGGTTGCTCAACAATACGTAGATATAATTGCAGAATGTTAATTAACTATTGTAAAATTTTTCCCTCTATCGCCGTGTTTGCTTTTCGGAAAGTCGGCTCTGGAAGTTTTCATAAGACTAAATATTTTCCCAGCTAATTGAGTTATTTTATCATTATAAAAACTGATGTATTTATTTTTGTTATTTAAGTAAGCATCATTCAGAAGCAAATAACACTTCGATGCCTCAACAGGTTAAATGGAAATCATGGGCTAACCGATAACATATTTAACGCCTTTACACCCCTTCAGAAATCGAATTTCGAAAACAAAACAAAAAAACAATCTTACAACAACGCGTTGAACCTTTGTAAAAGTAGCCAATTGACGTGAAAAACACGACGATAAACCATTAAGTCAAAGCTAAATCGACGAGTCATTTAAAACATTTCATCCCTTCACAACCCTAAGAGTTCGACTTAAGAAAAATCCTGAGCCCTAGTTAAGGGCGTTAACGTATTCATCATCGCAAAGCGAAAAACAACTCTATATCTCGAAAGCAATCAAGAACTTTTCTAAGTCTTTTTATCCTCTTAAGTTCCGAATTTCAAAACTACATAAATAAATAAAGAGCAAAGACTGTAATCGCAGTTAAGGCTATTCCATGGGTGTTAAACTTTAGTGTATAACCGTTACGATAGCCTTGGATTCAAGATGTATCAAAGATTCACCGAGAACTTATTTCAGTCCGTTCAATAAATGTAATATTCTTATGTGTCGAATTTAGAAAAGTCAGTAAATTATGTAAGCATCAATCTTAAGGAAAATCACGTCGAAATCTAAACGTTCTGGTGGATCTATGTATATCAATTATGAACCGTAAATACATTTTACCGTTTTAGTTGTTTAGGGCTGAATTTGGAAAATATTCCGAAGCAAAGATACTTCGATATCTCGACTGGTTAGATAGATATGGCGGAATAATCCAAAACGCATTTTACTTCTTTTCACTATCTTAATTATCAAATTTCAAAACGTCTTGAAGTTATATCTACATTTATATACATATCCAACATTCACGACGGCAGTCTATTGGGTTCCAGCTGTATAGACGACCCATAAAAACAATGTTTGCCCCATAGTACTCCTTGGGAGTCGAATAGAGAAATCCTGAAATTATTTTTTGAGTATTCGCACAATAACTATTATGAAGCTAAAAACGACTCTGTATCTCGAAAGATTCAATAGATATAGGAGATTAATCGAAAAAAAAATTATTCCACAACTTTTCATTCGAAAAGTCCTGAAAATGGCAAAAAGAAAAAAATTTATGAGCGTCCTGCTGAAGTGGAAATCACGACAATAGGGTTCGAGCTATACTTACGATACTTCGAAAGCATATTTCACTCCTTTTCAACCCCTTAGGAGACGAATTTCGAAAATCCTTTCTTTGTGCTTTATGACCTCAGGGAAACCCACAAAAATTTCCATTACTAGGTCCAGCGGATTGGGCTGCAGCTTGATATGTCAGTCAGTGTAGGGAAACAGGACATAAGCAAAAGTTTTTGATTTATTTGTTTCATTTCAGCCTACCAAGGTTCAATTCTTCCAAAGTTACCAGTTCCATATGTCAGCTTGAGAACCGGGATCGATTTCAGTGGGATTTAAAGTTTACAAGAAAACTGGAATCGTACTCTTTGCGGATTGATAACAAAATTAGTTTTGAAAACGAAATGGAAACTAAGGTAAGACTTGCTTCTTAGGCCGGTATTGCACGACACCTCTCACGTATACATTTAATCTTGGACAATAATTTATACGGTCGGTGGTACGATACAGCTTAGCCTACACAGCTGCTATATAAGCCTGCCATGACAGCAGGGTGAGAACATCGCAGTGCATTATTTACTGTAACACTTAACTTGCATGCTAAAAGATTATGTGTATTAATTGTCCATTTTCTTTGTGTGAGCAACATTTAAGTCTGAATATTTAACCTTCAAACAGATCGTCGTATAATCAAACTGTGGCGTACTATATTCTAAAGACATTGCAATGAATACGCAATTCTACATCTTGCAATACGTCGACATTTGCTTTGACTTTATTATTTCGTTTTGGAAGCTATCACGTGGAGCGTTCGACACTCTAAAACTGCAGTATTATTGTCTGTTTCCTGTGCCCCCCCCCCCCATCCCCTTCATCAAAGAACAGCAATAAAAGTACCTTACATTACTGTTTAACATGTGTGTGAATTCTTGTAGCCAAATATATGTAGAAAACAAAATGATTGAGAGTAAAAACATTA
>PNEQ01117153.1:0-12540 GCA_003012365.1 Medauroidea extradentata | reverse complement strand
ATCCAAGTGAAGGTTACTCTCGTACAAGAAGTAAAGAGGCCGCGGTGGCCGAGTGATCAGACCATTCACCTCCCACCAAGGCGACCCGGGTTCGATTCTCAGCGGGATTTTCGCATATGGGAATCGTGCCGATGGTCGGCGGGTTATCTCAGGGATCTCCCGTTTCCCCCGTCCATTCATTCCGACTCTGCTCCACACTAAGCTTGTGTCACCCCTCACCAGCATCCAAGACCTCGATGTTAAGCACTGACCAAAATATCTCACCCACTATTTCTGTTTTTAGATATCATACTTAGACACGTGGTTTCGGGCCAACGCAAAATGGCTGAAAACTGTTTTCCCAGACACTTGTCGTGTAAAAAACATCAACCGGAATCATAAGAGAAAAATAGAGAACCACGCACTGGACCTTACTACACACTTTCCATAAATAAAGGTACCAGAGGAAACATCCACTGCGCGCGGTTTTCGTGCCTCGCGTATGACGGTAACATAGTTGTTGAAGCGCCAGCCAGTCTAGTTCTTATTGCCCGTCAGTAAAATCTTAACTATGTATCAAAATTCGATGAGATTTTTTTTCGAGTACATATTTTATCAGCGAACGTTTATTAATATAGCACTATGCGGTAGTGTGTTTATTTTTCGAGTAAAAAAATTAAAACTGTTTTTAGAAAAATAAGGGCTTAAATCCACAAACTCTACGAAATTGGAGAACTATAATTTTTTTCAATATGATAATATCTAGGCCTGTATAATAATAGAATTTCAAAAATACTCGTCTTTTGATTTGAAAATAATTTGACTATCTGAATATCTCTGTGCGAAAGGCAAACCCTGTGCCTGAATGGTGCTGCGTGTGTATATTTTGATGTAATACCACTTGGCATGTACGGCAACAACGCTTTGCCCAGCGTAGCGCAGTCTTCAGTGGCAACATTGTGTGTGTGCCTAGACCAGCCCCCTCCCACCCACTCCACTACTCCACGCGGTACCAAGGCCTGGGAAGCGAACAAACAGACGCCGCGCCGCGAGTGTTACGTAATGCCTGGTGACGCCCGTGCTAACGAGACTGGCATATGTTCTCCTATATCGTCCTGCATGTACACGTGTAGTCTGTCTAGACAACTGTGCAGCCGCATGGTCCTGTCATTTCATATAGCTAGGGCCCGGTAGTTTTCGCGAAAATATGTTTGCCCCACTTTGTTTCAGTGTCTTACGTGCACACCTGCAGTTCAACTTCATGGCTATTGACAGAGTGTTTTTGTGCAGAGTCGTTATTCATTTGACTGTGCCAATCAGTACACGGATAACTGTCACACATCACGTCTGTGATTTGCGGGTTTAACCTCCACACGCTGGGTGTTACGACATCCAATCACTGACCTCACAGCAGAGATGCAGGTGCGCACGTAAGGCACTAAAACAAAGTGCTGCAAAATTATTTTCGCGAAAATTACCGGGCTCTACATATAGCTACATGCACTACGATATATTCTGTTTCCGCACAGGTTTGGTTAGCAACGAATAAACTACATTTCGTTGGAAAAGTCTAGACTCTAGATTATTGGTATTTTTGTAGCGTACCAAGGAAGTAAGAAAACCAGAAGAATGTTATTATGTTTGGTATTCATCGAGTAAATTAGCCTACTCTTGACAGTACCAAAATAACAGCGTACTATAAAAATACTTCCTAAAATGTTTAGGAACTAATTAACCTTAGCGCAGTATATGACAGTTATAGGTGGTTTACTTTTAACTGAGCTACACACAATACTTACAACAGTAATAACAACGTATTTACTGCGGCAACAGAAGTAAAGTTTTTAGAGTTGTGAGATGTTTACACTAGTTTTTAGTTGCATGGAAGTTTCTGCAGCAAAAATATTAATTACGGAGACATAATGCCTCACAGAAAATTGTAAGCAATATTCAGTTTATCCTGAACACCCTATGTCATACTTCCGTCGTGTAAATATGCAAACATTTACACCTGTTACAATACAAGTCTGGTAACTTCAGTATACATTTGACTGTTTAATAAAAAGTAGGATTGCTACCATGGATGTCTGGGAAACAATTCTACCATACCTACCATACCTACTTTCTTAGCTCTCCTGTACGCACTGGGGCAAATTCACTGTTTTCAGAGTGTGTTTAGTAGTGTATCATTACCTACTGAGTATATCACTTAAGTTAATGCAAGCAGGGCCGCACACAGAAAATGTTTTCGGAGAGGGCTCATACCTCAAGGGTCAGTGTCACGAAGTTTAAGATTTAGTTTTACAGTAGACTTTATTACTGCGTTACCTATTGACATTGAACTATAGTAACCTTGACTTTCTAATACACCAACGAAAAATATTAGGTGGTCCCAAATTTAGGAATGTTATAAAGTAACACCGCTTCCCTCTCTCCAATTAAAGAGTAGGGTCCGGAGACCTCACCCCGGGAAAATAAGGATTTTAAGGTACAAAATGGTCATATTCAAGCAGTTTCCGTAAGGTCAGGGGACCTGGACCCAATTTTACTATACAAACATTTCGTGAAGGAGGAAGCGTTGCCCCCCCCCCACCTCAAACCCCCCACCAGCGTGCTGCCATGATTGCAACGGTCGTCTAATGATAATACAAATTATTAAATGTACTGTATATATTACATACTGAGGTAACAAAATTTTAAATTTATTTAAAGAACAAATGAACATGCATTCAATTGCAATGAAGATGGCAAACTAGTTTGAAAACCAAACTGAAAACAGCAGGCAGGAATCGAGCTCAAGACATGCCGAATACTAGGCATAAAAGCCACCGCACTGCCAAATTTGCTTGGCTACAGTCAATTGAAAAGAGGAAATAAAAGTTTGGGGGGTGAGATAAGAAATGTTACAACTCACTGAAGCTCGAAGCACCACCAAACACGAATAGCTATATGGAAGGAAAGGACGGAGAAGGATGTTAATGCCCTAATGAATATAAACGCCACACTAATGAGAAGAATGAAATACGTGGGACGTAAGTGCGTGTCTTGCAAAACACGTGGCCGTTTAACTGGTGCTTTAGTCCTGTTTTCTTCCATCTCGTCACGTCTCCACTGTAATTGAGAGACGAGGGACAAACTTTTCCTACAATTAAACTCGACGCGACATGTACTTTGTAATTTCTTAAGTACGGAGCCAGAATATGCGGCATGGAAACACATCCACATAAGTAGTTTCATCTCATTACGCGTGTTTCACGCTCGCTGGCGACGTCAAACTATAAGATCACGCGCATAGTTGGTGTGAGACAAACATGTACTGTACATCAGTGAAGTAGCTGGGCGGGGAGAGGGGAAGGTTCAATGGTCCCCAGACACCCCCCATCCCTTTTAACGTACTGAAACTGCTAAAATAGCACCAGCTGGAACCTTGAAATATAGGTCTTCACGGGGGAGGACCCCCGGACCATCAGTTTTTTTAGGGGAGGGAGGGGCAGGGTGACATCTATGTTAATTTATAACTATCCCAGGTTCGAGAACATTCCCTAAACACCCACCCTAGCTACGGCCCTGTGTGCCAAATAAAAACAATATAATCTATGCATACTGTTTATTAATTCGAATATGTAAGTGTAGAACCTTCCGGTATGCTAAGAAAGTATGTTTTTTCTAAAAAAAAAAAAAAAAAATATTGTATGTGCTTCGGTATATAGCCTAGGTATAGTTTAGTACCCTGCAAACATATATTTGTTCAATAGTTTTTACGAAACGGGGTGAAATGTAGGGTAAACCTACCCTACGTCGTGATACTAAGACTTCGAACTTCAGTAACAGAAACATGTTTAACATATTAATTGTGATATTATATTTGATACTGTGGTCACTTATTGCCGAAACTGTACATGCCTGCTCTCTGGTGGCGACCTAGTGAACTCGGTGTACAGAGCCTTCCCAATGCTGTGAAGCCCTCAACGTGGTTTATCACGATATTATGTTATATCACGATATATGGTCAGTTTACCCTATTTGATGTGCCGTATGCACACACATGGCTCCGACAAGACAAAAGCTGTAATAGCATCTTTACTCAACGATAATACCGAGGGACAAATAATTACTGCATAGCGAAGAAAACTACTGCAGCCTGTCGAATCTATCTTCATCACTAATTTTACTTGGCAAGAAAATAAACTGAAGTCAAATATGTCAGTCTTTAATTTTACCTAGTAGATCCTTCAGCTTACGTAATCAGTGTGTACTCTATACACAACCTGAACTAGTTATTTGCTGATATTGTACATTTCAAACAGCATTCCTCATCATAATCTTTCATAGTTTGAGTAGTAACGTCGAAGTACTTCAAAATGTACTTCTTAATGTTTTATTTTGATTAGTAGGTAAGGTTATTTTCTAAAAATAAGTTATTAATATTTTTTTGTAAATGTTAACTATAATAATATAGTTTATTGGGGTAATGATGCACATAAATAAATATTTTTGCCACCTAGCACGATTTTGTCAGTTAACGAATGTTTCACGATATATTGTACGTAGTTCTGAGGTAATTGAAAGTACGTACATCGTTATTGAAATACTTAATGCATATTTTTTAAACTGACTTATGAACTGGAGTAATTAAACTAACAAAGAGCAGCACTAAGTTATTCCCGATATCCAATTTTCCGCAGCCAAATTGCTTTCTTTTCACGTTTTTTTTGTCGGTGACAGGTGTCAGTTACACTTCAGATTACGTATTATATTCGTTGGCACAATAACTCGCCATCGTATGGAATGTTTTTCTCCGCTAAAATGCATTGTACTGAGGGAATTATTGCGCAGTTTCTCAGCCAATCAACACGCTCCATTGTCAACTGCGCGGACACCAATGTGGTCATACTCTCCATAAACACAGCTCTAGTAGTCCTGGGTTCGTGACTTACTTCTCTGCGGGTTTGGTTTTCGTCTAGAATATTCCACAACTTCTCCTACAAACCATCGGCGTCGTAAGCATTTGATTTTTTTGGGGGACGTCACTGGTAGAGAAAGTGTACATATAACCTACGTAATAAAGGGGTGTGTAGGAGTCCTCCACCGGGAAATTTTATATGTTAAGGTGCAAAATGCTGCTATTTAAAGAGTTTCTGCATCAAAATATTTAATATACAACTGAAGGAAATCTTAATCTTAAAAATCTTAAAAACTACGAAATTTTTTTTGGGGTGGGGGGCGTGTCCCCTCCGTCCCCCGTCCCCCCGCTTACGACGCCCTGCTACAAACTATGAACCAACAGATAGAACCACCGGGTTTTGGTGAAAATAATTGTATACCAACTTGTTTCTATGTCTTATGTGCACAGCTATAGTTCTGCTTCGTGGTCTGTGATTGGATGTTGTAACTGCGTCTTGTGTTCTATCAGCAAGTCACGAGCATGTGGTGTCGCAGTAACCTTGGTCTGATTGGCTCAGTCAAATAACAGACGTCTTTGCACAGGCTGTAATTTACCAATAGCCTTGAAGCAGAGCTGCAAATATGCACGTTATACATTAAAACAAGTTGCTGCACGATTATTTTCACAGGAATCAGTATTTCTACCAATCAAGTAAGAAAATAAAATACACTCTTTCTTCAAATACGGCTATTTCTCATGGCGATAATTTCCCATCCATACTGATAGCTAGAGGTACGTCAATTTCGCAGATTCATCTGGCAGCAGCCTAGACTTGTCAGTCCTATACACCCACTGGCCACAATCGGTTATCTATTGGCTTATAACCGTACAAGCAGGTAGCAAGCGATAGCACTTCGCATTATTTCCTTATTTACTACTGGCTTGCAGTAGTCAAACACGTTTCGTAACAGCCGCCAGCAAGTCACAGACATGACAATGAAGTATACATAATTGGCGTTCAACCTGACCTGGAATGTATTTGTGAAATTTACGTACCTCTACTGATAGCATGCAGTCCTCGCTATACTTTGCTGAAAGTGAGGAAGCTTTGAGAGTATTAGGGCCGATTTCACAATTCCTGGAGGAAATTCTTGAAGTCAAGGTGAAACTGAGAAGAAACTTAAAAACGAAATCTGAGAATTTACTTTTAAATTGCACAGTTTATGACATTGAGATATCTCTAGCTAATCACTCAATGTGGAAATAACTTCTCTCCACGCAATGCCTAATCAATGAAGCGAAAATGTTCATTATGTACGTATTTATTTAATTATACTGGATGCAATTAACACGATGGCGTTTCGGTGGATTTTATTTATTTGTTTTATATCGCAAATTAGACAACTCAAAATTCAAATTACGAACGTGAGTTAGTTTATCGACTTAGTGAACAAAATTGCGTTACGTAAGTTTTTATTTTATAACGTTACAGTCATTGATTTCATCATTATTTTCCTTCCTAAAAATTGTATCAACAAAATACAAATGTATTATTTGTGGTTGTAACAGAGCCGCCATGATAGACGCAGTGGATGGTCTGCCGACATATAAGTTTTTCCTAATGTTTTACTCACTCGTCGTTTCTGCAGTGAACATTCCCCACAATTTTCCAAGGCGCGTCCCTAGGTTTTTCTCACGTGACTGTACAGTCGGGTCTTAGACGTGGGTTTATCAGGATCATTTCCCTGGAACCACTGCGGAAGGCGAAAGAACGCTCTGATTGGTTGTTGACTACACACACGTTTACGACCGACGTTAAACCAGCTGACCGAAGCTCCGCGGCGTATTCTCGAGATGAACTGCAGGTCGCAGTTGGTCGTAAAGGCAGTCGTCATGCCAGCTGCTGAGAGGCAAACAATGCCGTATGTAGCGGAGCGACAATTACCGTCAAGCATCATGTTCGTGCGTTCCAGTTACAAGCAAGTTTCGCTAATGTGCTGTTTTTGTTGACGGTCATCAAGATCTTCCAGAAATATATACTTTCCTTCGTTACATTTCTTTATGTGTGATTTCGACAAGATCACACCTGCTGTTTATGCGCAGTGTTAGACTGACAGATGTGACATAGGACTAGACTTTCTTTCAACGTGTTTTACGCGAGCAAAAACTAAATGTTCAGTGGCAAGTGTACAAGTGTACACGAGCATGAACACTAGCTAGTGTAC
The DNA here is from genome assembly GCA_003012365.1 of Medauroidea extradentata. Classification (NCBI taxonomy): domain Eukaryota; kingdom Metazoa; phylum Arthropoda; class Insecta; order Phasmatodea; family Phasmatidae; genus Medauroidea; species Medauroidea extradentata. Next base: position 5,451 of record PNEQ01117153.1, on the reverse strand, counting down.
AAGCTAATGTCCTTAACAAATCATGTGTACGTAGCCAACATTCTTCTATAAAGAATAGAATGCGTTTGCAGGTTTGACAAATGCCGTCGAGGTTATTGGCGATAATTAGCGTTATTTATTTGTGTCAGCTGAAATAATAATAAAATATAAAATTGGACTTTATTTTATGATAGACATTGTCCGTGTTTCACAGTCATGCCGCAGGGCCAATCAATATTCCTTCAACAACGTATTTCAACTCTTATTTTATAACACTCTTGGTTTCCGATGTATTCAAAAACTTTATTGGTTTACATTCGAGCTGCAGAAATTAGATCAGAATCTATATAACAGTCACTGCCCCACGCTAGGCCTAGCTGGTCGACAAGCCCTTGTATGCTTGTATACTCGGTGTCCATTCACACTAGTTCAATACAAGTCGAGGTGAACACCTTCTTGAACGTGAAAGATGTATGTGTGTAGGCATAAAATAAAACTTAAATAAAAATTTAAAAACAGAAACGTAAGATAATCGGTTAAAAAGTAAAAATAAATAATTTCAAATTATCGTTGACGCTTGAATGAGACGGGGAACGCTAAATAAACAATACAGGTAGTTAAAATGAGCGAGCTTGTAACAGAATGTAACAAAACAACAAGAGCAAATACACAAATGGCGTATTAATATGATTTAAGTTTGAATGTTATTTAAGATTTGGGCAAATATTTTGGAATTATCATATATGTTAACACAACACGTAGGCCTAAGTTTTGTCGTAGTTACTTATTTTTAGAGCCACGACTTTATGGCGAAAAGATTTTTGCACCATTTAGATTCCATGCCTTATGTTCACATCTGCAACTCTGTTTCATGGTCAGTGATTGGGCGGTTTAACTGACACTTGTCTTGAGGTTCTACTGACAAATCACAGACGTATTACGTCACAATAGCCTCATTGTTATTGGTGCAGTCAAGTGAGGGACGTGTCTGAGCAAAGACGCGCTGCCAATAGCCGTGAGGCAGAGCTGTCGAGGTGCACGCGAGACACTGAAACAAAATGTTGTAAAATCTTTTCGCGACAAAATCGTGGCTCTAGTTATTTTGTTCCAAGCTTCCTAATTTAAACTACCCTTTACTTTTATTGAGCGGTCCACGACGTATTTGAGATGCAGCAATAATTTGAAACTGTAATTGCTATTAAGTGATCGTATTATGTCCAGTTTTATTTTCATTTCTAATAAGTTTACTTTGTAGATTTTTAAACTATTAAATAAAATAAGTCAAATGCAACTAAGAACCATCTTGATGAAACTAGCTTCCAGTTAAAAAAAAAGAGCATTGCAAATGGTCCTTCCAGTTGTGTAGTGCGAAGACACGCAGCCGTAGGCGTCAAACTTAAGAGGGCGTGGTACATAATTCAACACTAACAGCATTAATATATAACTGTAGGTTTCTCGAAGCCAATATGCGAAAATTAAACAATAGCAATCCTAGGCAATAGTTTTAGCCAACGTTTTAAACTAAATTGTTTCCTGTGTTACGAACTTCTGAGGCACAATCTCTGACGCCGGAACCTCGTGCATTTAACTGCGGTGCAAGAGATCACGCGTAACGAATTAGTAATTCTGGATAAATATTTACTCATTAAGTTGGAAAATATCACTATCTAGGATTGTCATTGAGTATGTCATCCATATTGGCTTCGAAAAAGCATAGAAATCAATTTATGTTTTCAGCGTTTATTTATCTACCACGCACTCTTAACACTCCTGTTTCTTTAAACATTAGCACAGCCACTGGTGTTTGTTGGAAACAACATTGCTGCAACTGTTTCAGCGCACGTCTACAACTCTGCTACATGGCCAGTGATTGGATGTATTTAAACTCTCGTCGTCTCGGGGTTCGACCAGCTAATCACACGCCTAGTGTCACAGTCATCTTATTATAATTGGACAGCAGTCAAATGATCGACGCCTCTTCACACAGACACTCAGCCAATGACCTTGAAGCATAGCCACAGATATACGCATACATAGAGACACTGGAAAATCGCGAAAATGTTTAGCATAGTCTCCAATAAACTATAGTATATTAACCGTGACACGTGTGAACAGTTTTGTGGTGAATCACACACGCTGTGTGTTCACGCTGTACAATTATAATTGGGTATGTTGTAGAGAAACACAATGCTTCATATAAACGAAAGCCAATATAGATACAAAACATTCACTGTTATATACAGCATGTTGGAGTCTATAGCAAACAATCAACTTTTCCCGCGATTTACCAGTGTCTCTACGCATACAGTATGAAACAAGTTGTACAGAAATGTCTTCACCAAACATCAGTGGTTGTAAACATTAGGTAACAATTATTTTTTGTTTGAACTATGCCAAAGCGATCAAATATTCAACAAAACACTTTTTTTAGCCTTGCCTCTTCTATGTGTGTACAAACTTTGACAGCTGAATTTAAAACATAAATTAACATTATTTTGCTGTGTGTGATTTACAGGAGAACTGTAAGTATACACATTTTTACATATTTCGTAATGATCCAGTGTTCTTAACTTGCCACGTAGGCAATCTTAGGGTTGTATAGCTTATTTGTGTTGATTTTATGTCCATACACGTTATGGTTTAGTGTGCTTCCCTTGCAGGGAGGTTGTTTCAAGTTATAGCAGTAGTTACATTCACACAAATAAAGTACATTAAGTGTGTGTCATAAAGCAACATATTTAGCGCACGGGAGAATGAGCTTCATCACCATATCGTGGAAACTCAGGTCTCTGCTATAGAGCAGCCCACAACACAGAAGTGCAATCAACGATTTTATCCAGAACTCAGTTATCACTTCCCAGTATCATATAATGACGTCGTATGATATTAAATAACAAACGCCTGGGTGTTTTAATAAGCATGGACTAAAATAACGGTAAAAAAACACAAACTGCATTATCGGTACATCGTTCATCTGTAACTAACTCGTTTATTTTATTTAACTTCATTAGCTATACTTCACTAAAATGACGAGTTCCATATTCCAAATTGTGATCTACGGAATTATAATTTTAAGTAAAGAAATATCCTGGCTTCATTTTGCCAACTTCAACATTTAACCTCTTATTTATTATATTTCACAGCGTACACGCCGAAGCACTTTCTTTCCTACACCACACGTTTGCTGTGGCAAAGAAAATATTTGTACATAAATCCTTGTCAAAATGTCTTGTTTGAATTATACAATAAACTGTTGGATGTCAAACAAATCGTTTTGCCATTACAACGTTTCATTAATATTTTTTTTTTGTAAAGTTAGCTGTTTTTAAAACAAATTTGTGTCCCAAATTAGTTCTTTTCCTACGAAGATCGTGCATGAAAAACCTTCTAACGACAAATTTAGTAACACCGTGTTTTTTAAGATTTTATTTGCTATAAGGAAAGATTTTCTTACCGCTAAATGAACGGAGCAACAAGATTTTCATATTTGTTGTTAAATAGTTTTAACTTTCTAACAGTCTGATATAGTAAGGTCTCGTATAGTAGTTTAATGTGATATCAACTAATATATAAACACATTATAACAATGCAATATATCAGGATAAAGTCTTTGGCACATGGAACGAGTATCAGTCATACTAGCAGCAGAGATTGTGAAATTTCGCGAATTCAATGACTTGCATGTTAGAATCAAATATCCTATGCATACTCAAGTCCCGACCAATTTGTCCACTGGTTGTTACTCAGTATAACAGCAAACAATGAACAAATAGACAGAGCTCGAGTGTGCATAGGATATCTGATTCTAACATGTAGGTCATTGAATTCGCAAAATTTAACCATCTCTAACTATCAGTAGTAAGTTGACTGCGCGCCATGTCAAACCACGTGATGTATCTGTCACGACACCATACCAACGTGTGTGGCGAAACATATCTATTGTTATGTTGTCATGCATGGTGCGATATTTGCAACGAGAATACTGACACCGGAACTAGACTGCGTCATTAGCTGTGTGCAACATGTAGCATATCAAGACATTTGTGACATGTAGTGTCAGTTAGCGCATTTTGTAAATGTGAGGTAAGTGCACTTCACGTCTTGTCTACAGCGAGGTCATTATAGACGGCAACGTACTACTTGGTGTAATGACAGCAGCTGGGAGAGAACTTCACCTGCTCGGTACATGCGTTATGTAGTATAGTTTGCGATGTTAAATAAACAGCACATCAATAGACGATCCTATATGTACAGCAAGAACTGTTTAGCCCTACTATGATATCAGTGATAGTCAAATATTAAAATATTACACTCAGCAGTCTTTACATATCAGTTTTAAGAAATTCGTTTGTTGTAGGTAGAGACGGCAAAAATTCGCGTTTTAATTTCGGCACAAGCTATAATTCCAACAACTGCATATTTATATCACTTTCGCAGTTGGTCCTTGACTTATTTGATATCTCCTGGAAGTCTCTGAGCCAATAATGAAAGGCAACTAATTATATCACTTTAACAACAAGCAGCTAATGAGTGTCTGCTGTTTGCTTCAGTTGTTAAATATCCTTGCAGGCTAGCCTACACGTCAGCGATCCCGCGATATTCTCACGTCTCTAGTTATAGGCCTATATGACGTAGACTAGTCTACATATACTAGTAGCGGTGAGGGAGGACTTGACAGTTTGCTGGGTTTCAACACACGTTCAGCTACCAGAAGATGACTGGCCATAGCTTGTACGTGAAGCTGCTGCCCTATTTGACTGAGCCAATAACAACCCCGCTACTTTAATATTTCATACCTGTTATTTACGTCGTGTCAAACGTACAGCACCCAATAATGTGTGTTGCAATTAACTACAGCGTTTTCAAAGGTATGTTGGAACAAAGCATTTTCACGATATAGGCCTGCCATCATCTCTAGACATTAGTCATGTTAATATTTCCAATAGAAGAACGTCTGCAATATTTAGAATTGCATAGCTGTGAATAGGGTTAGCATTCCTCGAAACAATAGCGAAAATTAGAAACATAGTAGCCCTAGTAACCGTTCCGAGTCCAAGTCAATTTATATAATTATTCACGTCTTTAATTATTACATGCAGGTTGAATATAAATCAATTTATGGAATGTTTCACGTCTTTTAGTCTTACATTTAGAATGTATTAGTTAGCAACTTATCCCTTCTTCCCGTTCTCCCTATTAACACTTCGGCGTGCAAGCAGATTCTGTGGTAAAGCACGAAGCAAGACAAGCAGAGAGCTAGTATTGTTCGTACAGCGGCAGCCAGTCTTAGATGGAAGGTATGCTCGCTCCACTCTCCTCGTGTACAGAGACGTGCAAGCAGATGCTGTGGTAAAGCACGAAGCAAGACAAGCAGAGAGCTAGTATGGTTCGTACCGCGGCAGCCAGTCTTAGATGGAAGGTATGCTCGCTCCACTCTCCTCGTGTACAGAGACGTGCAAGCAGATGCTGTGG
>PNEQ01117151.1:0-33925 GCA_003012365.1 Medauroidea extradentata | reverse complement strand
GGTTCAATACCTGCTCGTTGTACTTGACGTATTCACAAAGCTGGTCAGGTGTTATGCACTCAAGCGCGCAACAGCGGCGGCGTGTGTCAATCGGCTATTGAACAGTCATTTCCCAGAGTTTGGGAAGCCGAAGCGTATTTTGATCGACCACGGCACGCAGTTCACCGCGGATGAGTACCGATGGGAGATGCTGTGGAACGGTGTAGACGTCGTGTACTCGTCGATTCGCCACCCGCAGAGCAATCCGGTGGAACGATGCATGCGTGAGATAGGAAGACTATTAAGGCCATACTGCCATGAGAGGCATAGCAGTTGGGCACAGGCCGTCCTTTTACTGAACGAGTTTCTGAACCTACAAGTACACAGCAGCACCAAATTCGCGCCTATTGAGTTAGTGGGAGACGTTGAGTTGAGAGAGCAGTTAGCGGCGAGCGTGAATTTCCCGCAGTCCGAACAGCTAGGTAAGGGGGAGAAGTTGGAGAAGGTGAGGGAGAAGCTGAAGTCCGAGGCAGAGAGGAGAAAGCAGCAACAGACAGTAAGAGAAATGAGGTTTGCGGTAGGGGACCTTGTATTGCTGAGGGTGGTCGAGCGTATCCAGTTTGTGAAGAAAGAAACCAAGAAACTATTCCTATTATATGAAGGGCCGTTTATGATTTCCAGAACTAGGGGACCGAATGCGTGGGAACTAGTAGGCATGACAGATCAAGTAATAAAAGGTACCTACAATTCATATCTGCTTAGGCCATTCCGGAGCTTGAGGGAGTAAAGCCACGGTGATGAGAGGTGTTGTGCTGGCGGGCACGGGAGAGGAACAAAGCAAATCCTGTAAACAAGTGTGAATAGAGGATAATGTGGTAAAAGGGGCGAGCTGACACTAGATGCCGAGCTACGTGTTGAACAGGTGGTTTTGCGTTGTTTGTAACTGTCTGTCGCTAAGAGAATTGTGTATTATTACCGGGGAGATATCAGTACCAGAACCATGCTTATTGATCTTGTCAACTGACTGATGTGCTAACCCACATGCTAAGCGACAGTTTGTGTATTTTAGTGTTATTTATGTAGAGTTTGTTTATTTAGTGTTATTTATGTAGGCTAATCACGTCTACAGGAATACCCTAGGCAGTGAGAGGGAAAAGTGTTGAGCTAGTGAGAATTATAAGGGTATACTGTTTTAGGGAATTTTGTAAGTAATTATGTAGGAGTAGAAGGGATCAGGGTCTAGCAAAAGCACTGGCTGGAATGTTGTAGATTTGAAATGTCACCACAAAGGAAGTGCAAACTGAGGTTATTGTCATGTCAATAATAGCTTTATTCTTTCAATTTAGAGTTGAGAGTGTGATAATAGTTTTTGGAGGGTTTGATGCAATAAGATGGATATGAATGTTGTTACCATGTACCCTGTCGGATTCGCAATTGTTTCTTGTAGTTGTAATGTGTGAATGGAATCTCGGGTGGTGCAAGGCATCTCGAGATTAGCTAAGAATCGGTCCTTAAGAGACAGGATGCAGACTTCTAGTTCCTATGCTGACATCACGGCAAAACTTACCATTTTTTTTTGTTGCTGTTAGTAGAAAGATCCGTTAAAGGCTCTTTGCCGAATCTTTCTTGGGGGTTGTAAGGTACTTGGCCTACCAACCCTATTTTATTTTCCAAATTTGTTTGTTGTGTGGAATTGTAGCTTCAGGTGGGCATAAACATAAACGTAACCATAAACTTAATTTCCGTAACTTTCAAGGATGTTTACATGTGTTTTCTGACGTCAGCATAGGTCTGATAGGATCTCGAGATGTTTTGTAAGCACTGACTGTAGAGGAAAGTAAGTGAGAAGCAACCTAAGGGTAGGGCGCCTGGCTTACCGGACGTGGGTAGTGCGGCAAAAATCGCCGAGAATGAGTGGATCAGGAACCTGTGGGTATTCAAATAACAAGGCTGGGACTTTGCACTGTTGACCGTGCAGACCGCAGAGCAGCAACTAAATTTTCTCCATTGTGTCGCTTAAACTGAAATTTTGTCTAATGAAGAAATGCAATCTTGTAACCTACATTTAAATTTACTTAAATTTACGAGCGGTGGGCTAATACGATAGGGAGGTTAACTTACGTAATTCTGGTATGTTGTTCAATAGGCGAAAGCATTCAAAGAATAAGAGATTTGTAATTAATCGTTGAAGTGTGTTTGTTGTTGTTTATGTCATGAGATAGGCCATCTTGTAATATCGACCTCTTTGTAAAGTGCAAGATTTTCCAGAGATCGCTATGCGCGATGGACCAGCACGATGTCGACTGTTAGCACTTAAAGGTTGAAATAGTAACTGGAGTAATGTAACCTAAGTAAGAAATCTCTGTTTCAGTAGTTTAGGATTGTTCCCTAGGGGTATAATGCGAATGTAGGAGCCTACTAGAGGTGGGCTATCTATGGGGAACTTCAGGCTAGCGGAGTAGGGAAGCTGGAGAGGTGTCTTGTTTTTGTGGATGCTGGAGTGAGCGGAGGTGTGCGAGGTGGCGGCACCTGCGGGGCCACGTGCTAGTAGAATCTCTCGGCATCGGTACTAAGGCATCAAAGTTTAGTGGTGACGGGAGCCTCAGTTGGCTATGCAACTGGTTATGCATCACCTGATTTGAATATTTAGGGAATACAGCATAACTACACGGCGAAGCCCACCGCGTGTTGTCGGACGTAAGTGTAAAACTGTACTGTACTGGTGGAACGAGTAAAAGGTGATAACAACAAAACTGATTTGTGAGTGTTAATGAAGTGATTCTGTAGTGCTAAGTTTGACCGTTCTTTTCACTTACGGGCCTACGGCGCTGGGAGGACTGGGTTTCGTGCATGCCGAGGTCGTGATCTAAGCTAGAGCCGAGGGCGATAATATATTCAATTTGTTTCGAACCGCACAAGACAGAGAGGGAGAGTAGGAACAGAAGGTGAAGTGCAAGTAGTTAACCACTACAGTACTAGCTTCATCTCTAACGCATGCTTTTATGCTTTTGTACATTTTTATTAAGTTCATATTCTATTTTATATTCTTAGATGCTATACCGAATACTATTTCATATTTTATTCTTTGACACCTACATAATTACGTTTTGTTTGTATACTTGTATAATACGATAAAGTACGATTTTTGTGCTTACATGATGTGAATCTGTACCGACATGTTCCATAGCTTCAAGGCTTCTGACATTTATAACGGCGCCACGGAATGAAAAATAAATAAGTAGAAGAAATTAATAAATTAGACTGCACGATTTCAGGAAACATACCTCTCTCTCTCTCTCTCTCTCAAACACACACACGCACACACACTCACACATGTACACGCACGTGCTAATAACATAAACATATTAAGTATTACTCCTGACATCTACACAAATAATTATAATTATTGTGAACTTCACACCCTGTTATAATGAAACCCATAACACTTGACACTTCAGCTGATTCAAATAATACGTGATATTTAAGAATGTTACAATGGGCCAATTGCTCTGTAAAACAGTATTATCATATCAACATAATGTCATAGTCTGTAACACCTTGGCAAATATTCAATGTTTTTAGAATTTAAAAATGGGTATTCAATTTTTTATGATAGTGACGAAGCTCTTCTTTTCTTTCTTCTTACATTTAGTAGCACATGCTTATTTGTGCCATAGCGCCATCCTCTGCTATTACCCTTCATAATTGCATCGAACAGATTTCACTTCCAAAAACACGTCTACTCCGAATGAAAGAACTGTTGATATTTATTAGTTTACACAATGCTGGATTATCTTCCCGCATTTTCCACGTCTCCAGTTTCATTTGACCTTCAATCTTCGGTTACCTTCCACTCCCACCAGACGAGCCATGCCCGGCTTGTTCTCACCCCTCCCTCTGGGTAAGGGAAACACTGACCGCGTGCCTAGCATCCCTCCTAGCCACGCCACTTCCCAGTCACATAAGAAAACAAGAAATAAACAACAATGCTTTACAGAAACGTGTGCGTTAAAAAGTTAATGTGACAACCCTATGATTCTATTTGTGAAATTTATTTATTAGGCTTGCATCTAACTCCCTATAGTCATCAAACCTTAATGCCATGCAGCTTTTAGTTGCTGAAGTCCTTTACAAATGTGATAATTTGCCATTTTCTCGGATAATTCCGCAATTAATTTATTACTCTTGTTGACAATCATGACTATAGATAGTTATATCTATCTATCTTCTTCATTATTAAAAAGAGCTGAGATGGAAAAGTTTTGTGGTATTCAAAATAAATGCTTTAATCTAGATGCATACACTTGTTCCTCATATTTTACTAGGAAGTCGCCTTAAGACTGTTACTATTAAATTAGTTTTATCAATATAATATTTATAAATTCTATTGTTCCTTATGGATGTAGTAATTTTTCACAAATGGTTGTATCTGATTTATTTTCAATCTTGGCAAAGCTTTAAATATTTGAGCTATAACTTAATTGTAAAAATCTATTCATTTTAGTAATAGCAGTGTTTACAGGAACACATTACAAAAACATTTGTCAGAAAAAATTTCATAGTCAAAACATTCAGATTTTTTGTCTGATGTTCCACTGGGTCGCATCTCTTATTTAACATTCTTATTTATAATAAGAGGTCAGATAGACAGTACTTTAATGCCACCCTATTGTGCAAATGATTTAAAAATACAATCAATATGTGTGTAGGTAAGCAATATATTTTATTGCGTTTGGCTCCTAGAGAGCATCAATATTTCCGTGATATAGGAAAAAATTATTGAAAATGATTGATACAATTTATGACAGAAAAAAATAAATATAAATATTATGTTCTTTAATTGTTCTATTAATTTTAACAACATATATTGAATTGAGTGTGTAAAAAAGGTAAAGATCCTTTTAGATTCCAAGCTGTTGTGACATGCACTGGCACGTAGCCCATTACTGGACTTATCATATAGTAAATTTTTTATTGAATATTTTCTGTTGCTTGTAACAAGTTAATAAGGCCAACTTAACCAAGTGCAAGGATGTATGTATAAGGCGGGACCCAACAGGTTAATTGGGGAAGCTAGAAGAGAAATTAACATTAAAATTTAATCAAAATTTACATTTAACTGTTTAAGCAAGATAAAAGTTTTAAATTTGCATGTCAATTTTATCAGATTTATATAGTGTTTGGACTCATTTTACAGCTAATTTAATTTCAACCACCTTTTCCAAGTGACTTTTTTTATTTTTTGCCTCATTTGAATTTTTAAAATTTAAAGTAGCCTATTAACTCGCTTCTTTTGGGATGGGTTTACCTGGCAGGCAGGTCAGAGTTCAATCGCTTGGAGGCATGTACAGAGGTGTGCTGGATTGCGGCAAAGGCAGCATGTCATTAGGCATTTGACGTGGGTGGTAGTGTCATGTGCAACAGAACTCAAAAAAGGTGGTGATCCGCAACAGATTGATAATGCACCACGTCCCCAAGTAATAAACTAATAAATATTTTGCTGGTGTGGTGGAATAAAACATTTGGCAAATTTGTCAGTAACCATGTTACATACTTTTCTTCCATAGTAAATGGAAATTAACCAGTTTTCAAACAACTTGGGTACCGGTGTATCACTCTGCTGCTCAGCCAAGTAAGTCCGGGTGTCCGCCCAGGAAGATATCAGTCGGGGTGTCATGGCGAGGCGAGGAGGAAGTGTAAAGGACCACTGGCGCGGGGAAGTGAAGCCTCGGGGGCAAAATCCCTCTGGCTAAAACTTCATTATTTTGTTTTCTTTCGATTTTAGTAGCACTAGGTGTAACAAGGTGTTTCACAATTTGTAACCATATAGACATCCTCCTGAGTGGTATAGGTATCAAGTACTAAAGTTGGTAAATCGCAGTACTGTGCTACTATATTCTTTTTGCGGAATTTCTTGGGCAGACACTCAGTAATATTCTGAATAACTGCAAACTGCTGTAGTTTGTGTAAGGTTTACTAGTGCATAGCTGGTTTGGCGAAATATCGCTTGTCCCATCTCCTGTTATACTTGGTTTTGTTGTGTTATCTTGATTGTTTGCCATGGGCAACTAGTATCATGAAACACTGATCGTAGCTACAAATAAATAGCTGTAAAGCAGATATTGTTTTTTTTTGTATCGTCGTCACACATACAACAAGAAGTCAAACAATAACCCCAACAACTATATCCCTGTTATAAGTGTCGCCGCGAATAGGGACATCATCACCTACAACACCAACACACACTTCCGCTAGCAACGATGCCTGTTACACCTGGCACCCGAACAGGGACTTCAACGTCAACTCCAACTCGACAACTGCCTCAGCAGACCCCGTTACATCTGGCGCCGAGGAACAGGGGCCCGAGGGAACCCAAGTACCTCGGGGGGCCCTAGGACCCATTACAACAACAGCAACGACCAGGGGCAGTGCCAGGACAGTGGCAGTTCGGGGACGGCGGCAGTGAAGAGACTCACATCTATGTAGCCTTTCCCTTTCCAGAACAAAAAAGAAAATATATGTGTGCACCGTAGATGTCTACAAAAAGTGTAAATAATAGAAGAGAGAAGCCAGCGGTCGGGTTAGTGTTTCCCAGTGCCGGTAGGTATCAAAGGTGAGCCGTACAAAATTGTGCATCATATGAGCAAGATTATTTTAGTTTTTTTTTCTTATGGTGCTGTTGTCTTAAATCACAAAAAGAAAATTGTAAAATTAGAAATGTAAACATAGGTAGTTATTTTAAGTGGGTACACACAAATAAGTAGTATGTTTTGGTTCCTTCTGGGACATGGATCCGGTGTGAGGTGCCCGCACGAGTGAGGCGTTCCCTCCCAAATGTTGTGATGTCACGACCCTGGCCGCCATGTTGGATGACCTTGACCTTTAACCTTGAACTTGAGTGTCAAATTACAAAAAATTTAGAATTATTCGAAAATTTCAAAAAATTACAAAATTGTAAAAAATATTTAAAATGTCAAAAACTTCCGGAAAATCCAAAAAAAAAAAAAATATTACCTCCATCTTGTTTCCGGCAGCATTCTTGGGGTTTCTTCTGAAAGTTCCGAAAATTTGTTGATTTTGCATTCCACTATAACTTCGCACCTATTTTATAAATAAAATTTTAAGTAAAATTATTTTTATATTAAAACTTATTAATAAACAACTTCAATAAAAAAAAAGTTTTACATAAAAATTATTTAATAAAATCAACTACCGTCTTACCCGGTCGAGCTCCATCGACACACTGACTCCCCCCTTCATTTTTTACATGTATATATAAAGTCACCATACCCCCTCCTCTACTACCCCTTCCCCATCCCACTACTAACCAAGAAGTATTTTAATTGGATATTAGTCACGTGATGCAATTTCCCCCCCCCCCCGATTTTTCCATACTTTCACCTCTCACTTACACTCGTGTTATAACCCACTAAAATTACCATCCCCCTTTCCCCTACACTTTCAATTACTTAAATTGGCTGTAATTCACATGATAAAATTTCCCCTCTCCCTTTACCATACTTTACCAGAACTTTCTTATCCTTTGTCTAAAAAATTTATTTCCTTTATAATTCTCACTAACACCGCATGTCACCAATGCATAACATAGCAGCTAGACGACTGTGAGAAGTAATAACCATTGATTTAGACTTTGTATTGATCATCAATTTCAAAATTAATCGATATATTTTTTAATATGGTTAAAATAATTTTAAAACTATATTTAAATGTCATTAATGAATACTCCCTTCTTAACTATATCAATCGATTCCCAATATAAATCAATTATTAAAAAACTTTTTGATAAATATTAATCATTATAACTACTCTAACTTTATTTCCTACAGAACTCAACATCTACACTCACACTCGCTAAATTTCCGATAAAATCAATCAAGTGTTTAGAAAAATTATAAATTATTCTGGACACTTACACATGCATGACTTTTTGACTACTTTCAAACATGGTGTACATCATCCAAACAACACCACCACATCGAAGAAACTGTCAATCATTTCATATTCATACTACTTATGCTAATCACGTCACATCTACACCCCAGCACCTCCACTACCACCCCACAACAAATAACTCCACCACCCTAACTCTCTAACTTCACTCTCCAACAGTCCTGTCAGAGTCTGTCCGAATTGTTCATCACACTCTTCTACAGTACATATACGCATATATGACTCTCTCTTCTTAGCGAACAGTTACATTGTCGTCGTACCAGACCACAGGCCAGGTGGAGTTGCACCTGGTCGCAGCAGGTGTTCGCAGAGTGTCAGTGGCAGGTGTGCACTGGTTGGTAAGGGCAGATGTGCGGTACTTGAGTGTGTGTGGCAGATCAGTGACGGCGGCAGGGCATGTGTGAACTTGACGCCGACGTGCGACACCTGCCATCCCGGCCGCCGAATGGCCATCTGCCAGTGCAGGACACATGGCTTCGCCGCTCCCTCCCTCTACCAGTGCATGAAGAAAGCATTCTGGAAGCAGGGGCCGCGACGGATGGAACGAGAGAGATGTGGTGCGCTTCGGGACTCTGATTCGTTAAGCAAGAAACGTAACGCGTGTGTGCAAATATCCGGCCTAGTGTTTTACTTTGTTTCGCCATTTTGAACTAGCTCGCTTAAGGCTCTAAAGTATGGGGGTGTGGACCGCCCCATAAGTGTTCATGTAAGGTGTAGTTTTCTCCAGATCCTCCCTGCTTTTCTCGATCCGCAGCTGTTTCGACTCGTCAGGTGAGAGAGGGGCACGCCGGCACGAACAGACCACGACCCATCGAGCCTCGTGTTCCCTGCTACATGCTTAACCGGGTGGCGCCCAGAGCATTCCAACGCAGCTCCGTTCCTACCTCACTCTCACCGGACACTGCGTCATGTCGCCCAATGCTTTGGCGTGAATATCGCAGTGTAAATCGACGTACAACCTACGCAGAGAAGGACTGGAAGATGATACTTCACCACAGGATCGCCACAGTTGCATTGTTTAGCCAGCTACATCACAGCCCGCACGTCAGTTACAGCTGGACAGATACAACGTACAATACATAAATAAATTACAAACAGCCTACCTAGAAAGATAGTTGTATGAAAGGTAACAGCTGCCCCCGCCCATGTTAACCACACGCAGATATCCTGCTATCCTGGTCAACCTGGGGAGGGGAAGCTGCCTTATAAATACTGTTAAAATTTTACAAACAAAAATTGCATATGTTGTTAAGCAAAGTCAAATTTGCTGTGCAGTATGTTATAGTTACTAACTAGTCTGAAAAGTAGGCCACTGTCACCTTTTAAGTATTTACATACGACTTTTGTGCTGTCACAATGATGAGGAACTTTTAAGCCAATGTAATGTAAAATATTGGGACAGGAAATGTGGTTAGTTAAAATGTTGTGTATGCACAGGCCATCTATGAGTAATCTTCTTTGGGAAAGTTGGAGGAGAGTGAAATCTGTATCAAATTTCAGTTTTATATAGGAGATGTATTTATTTTGATTTTTTTTCTAATTTATGACTGTCTGATAAGGATAAGGCATTCCAAGTGACTGACTCATAATCTAATTTAGAACAGACGAGTGAGTAATATAAGCAGATGGTAGACTCAGGGTTAGTTGCATAGTAAGTAATGTGCTTAATGAGTCCGAAGATTCTATTAGTGGTGCTTTTAGATGATTAACATAATAATGAAAGAAAAGTTTCTCGTCAAACAAGATTCCTAGATCTTTAATGTAGGAATTGAATTGTAAGGTTTGATCAAGAAGTAAGTAGGAAAATTTGATTGGTTTATGTTTCCTGGTAAAGTTGATGAGCTGGGTTTTGTAAGGATTAAGGGTCATTTTCCAAGCACCAGTTTGCGACGGAAGATACATCCTCTTGAAATAACAAGCAATCTTCTATAGTTGAAATTTTTCTGCTTAACTTTAGGTCGTCAGCGAAAAGAGCGATTTTGGAGTGTTTAATAACTTTTTGAGATGTCATCCACAAAAGTTAATGAAAAGAAGAGGTGATATGCTGCTTCCTTGGGGAGCACCGGATGTGATAGGTTTCTGATGTGATAAATTATAATTTATCTTTACTCTGAAGTTACGATTGATTAGGTAATTAGATATTAGTTTAACAGTGTTATCATGGATCCCAGCAGACTGTAGTTTGTTAATAAGTAAATTATGAACAACAGTGTCAAAGGCTCTGGAAAAATCAAAGTATATAGCATCTCATTGCTCCCTTGAAATGACAGTCTTGTAAACCGGAGAGTAGAATTCAATCAAATTAGTGCTGGTTGTTTTTTTTAGGTAGGAAGCCACGCTGAAAGGAAAAAAGGTATTTTACGAGTATGATAAATAATGTGTTAATGAAGGATCTTCTCAAATATTTTTAAAAATGTGCAAAATAAAGAAATTGGTCTGTAGTTATCACAGTTGGTCTTAGGCCCTTTTATGTGGATAGGGATTAACTGTTGCTGTTTTCCATAAAGTGGGGAAGTGCCCACTGGTGTAGCAGAGGTTTTAATGTGTGTGAGAATAGGAATAAAATATGTGCACAGCCTTTGATGATGAAGTTGGGAATGCCATCGGGTCCTTTAGATAGTGAAGGTTTAAGTTGCTTAGTGCTCCATTGTACCATTGATGGGGTAATATGTAAGTATGGGGTAGAATGAGGTGAAAGAGAGTGACTATGAGAGTTTTGGGTGTATTGCGAGTTGGAAAAGGCTGAAGCGAAGTTATTTGCAAAACAGTTAGCAATTTGACCTGCATCTGTTATTTGGGTGTTACTGAAAATGAGATATATATCACTGTTATAATCCTTCCTCATAGTTTTCACATACTGCCAGCATTTCTTAGGGTTTTTTAAAATATTATCATTGACTTGACTAAAGAATTTATTTTTATCACTTTTTAAGGATTTAGCTGCTTTATGATAGTGTGCAAAAAGTAAATAGTAGTTCTGATTATTGGTACGTCTGAATAATTTATGATAATGCTATTTTGTTTCAGAGCAAATATTAATATTCTTGAAAACCATATAGGATATAAAGAACTTGACTTCTTTGAGGTAGGTATACAATTGTTTACAGCTTCTTTGTCTGTGCTGGTGAGATGGTATACTTTTTCGACTGATCTGAGCTGATAAAGATTATCCCAGTTGTGATTTCGGAGGGTAAGATAGAGGGGAAGATAGTTTCCTTTGTTGTAAAGTGGTTTACTCGAAGCACTGTAACTCGAAAAAAGTGTTTGCACTTCACAGGAGATTATTAAGGCTTCATGATGTCTGTCATCAGGAACTAAAGCATCCTTTGCAGTGGCAGCTCCACAGGGAGAGCCCAGGGGCCATGGCCCTCCCTGTTTGTTCTGAAGGGTGGGATATTCTGGTTGAAAGATAAAAAGAAAAAAAATTCAATGTTTTAATTTTGACTATTGTAACTTGCAGCTTACACCACATGACGCCTGTAAAAAGGAGAAGCTTTCTGCAAGAATGAGAGTGAGCCATAACATGGGATTCCCCTTTCGACCTGAAGGGCGGGATATTCTGGTTGAAAGATAAAAAGAAAAAAATTCAATGTTTTAATTTTGACTATTGCAACTTGCAGCTTACACCACATGACGCCTGTAAAAAGGAGAAGCTTTCTGCAAGAATGAGTGTGTGTCATAACATGGGATTCCCCTTCTGGCATGAAGGGCGGGATATTCTGGTTGAAAGATAAAAAGAAAAAAATTCAATGTTTTAATTTTGACTATTGTAACTTGCAGCTTACACCACATGATGCCTGTAAAAAGGAGATGCTTTCTGCAAGAATGAGTGTGTGTCATAACATGGGATTCCCCTTCCGACCTGAAGACTATGATAATATTGTTTGACATAAATTTATTACCTTGCAGTGTGTACACAGTAGCTTTTAAAAATATCTTGTAACAAAACTCTACCACCCTCACCCATAGACACAAGTACTGGATTATTTGGAATAAATATAGTTACTCAATATTATGTCTAAAATTATCTCGAGAATAATCTCGCTCTTCCCCTGTAACTTATCATGGCCATCTCTATGAACTAATATCATTCAGCTATTTAAAAAAAATTTCCAAATGATAATATAAAGTTGTTGCAGCTTGTTAACTTGCACCGCAAGATGCAGGTGGCTAAATAGTAGTAAGGTCCTTCAAGAATTTATGTCGCTCTCCCAATCTACCACTCATAAATGAAAGTACTAATGTATAACTAACGAGTTCCTTCTGATATTCAAAAATATTTTATGATGTTATTGTAAAATTGTTCACACAGCCCACTTTTCTCACAACAAAATATATTTTCAGTCAGTGATATACTGTGCTCCGAGGCACAAAAAATTCTTGAAAAGAACCATTTTGCATTTTGAAATCCAAATTTTTCTGGGGGAGGACCCCCGGACCCCCCTCCTGCTTTAAAGGTGGTTATGGCTTATAGTTTAGGCAGAAAAATATACTAGGCCCCTCCTGTTAACTTAATCTGGAGCTGCCACTGTACTTTGCAAAGTGAACTGCTACATCTTAGGTATTGACGAGGCATAAGTCCAGGAGATGTGTTGGGGGAACTAATGAGTTCAGCTGTTTCAGGTTGAGGTTTGCTGTGAAGTTGAGTAATTTACTTTTATTAGTTTTGTTGCATGTTGAGTGATGGTCAACTCAGTTTATACCTGGGACATTGAAGCCACCCAGTATAAGAGAACCCTGAAAATGTGCTAGTTTATGACTGATATAGGTCAAGTAAGTAATGTAGTTTACAACTGAAGTGTCTGGTGGGAAATAAATTGTTCCTAGTAAACAACTTCGCTTATTGAGCTTGAACTGGATCCATACTGCTTCAATGTCTGGACTTTTAAGTTGGTAGCATCTGGTAGAGTAAGATACATACTTAGTGTTTGTAGCAATTAGCACACCGCCTCCTTTGTTTTTATGGGTTAGTGCAGCATTTCTGTAGACCTGGTAGTGTTAGGGGAAAATAGTGAGAATTAAGGTTATCATAATTAAGCCAAATCTCTGTTTAACAGATTATGGGGAAGTTGTTGCTTATGACTTGTTCGTTAAAGGTAACCACCTTAGATCTTAGGCCTCGTACGTTCTGGTAATATATTAAGTCTTTTACTGGGTTGGGGCCGGTCCTCCGATTCCGCTGAGGAATTCTCTGAAGACGAGTAGTGTTGTTCTTGCTTGAGGGGGCCCCTGAATTGATTAGTAAGAATTCCTTCAGGCCAGAACATGGGATTCAGTATTGCATCAAAGTCTTGTTCAATAACTGCCACATGGAACGAAGCATAATTGTCAAATTTAATCTTCAATTTTGAAACTGTTACATAACTGATGTTAATTTCTTTTTGAATATATTCACTAAATTCAAATTCTCTGACCTGAGAATCAAACCTGGTGACAAAAATGGCTTTGGTTCGTGGCTTCACTAGTTTGGCAGCTACCTTAAGTGAGGTGGAGTTTCTGGCGCCAATCTGGCTGGTGTTTACTTTAGACAGTTTTTTTTCACTGGTGGTGCCATCTTGGGATCTCTTTTGCCATGACCTACTTACTACTAGGGTGTAGTTATCTTCGTCTTTGTTGCCGTGTGCTGACTCTGCTCCTACTTCCGAGCCAGCAGAGATGGGCCGACTGTTGTCTGATGCTGAGTCGGCGGAGATGGCCCGGTTGCTGTCCTCGCTTCGCTGGCTGCTTAGCTCATGCTGTTCACGTGATGGCTCTTGGGCTTTACCAACACTTGACTGTAGGAGCCTTTCAGTGGTTCGGATATCTGGATAAATCCTAAGTGGAGAGTAGATTTCAGATATTGGATTTCTCTGCGTTGTTCTTCCACAAGTAACTTCAGTGTTGTGTCGTCACTGCTGAGGTTGTCCACTTTCTGGGATAGTGAGATTATTGCCTGTAATAAATGTTCCTGACCTAACAAAATTTTATCACCTGTTGAGATATTATCATCACCTGAAAAGCCACGAAAATCCACACTGTTAGTACAACACATGTTGGCACATTCACAGTTGTTCACAGTGTCTACTGTGAAATGTCACACCAGTATACTTAAGCACATTTGATCGTGCCGGTGTCCGGACTGAGACTGTTGTTTTTTGTGTTGATGACATGACACGTGAAAGTTTTGTGCCTGCCTCTGGCTACCTTCTGTTGCTTTGTTTGGATTGACGGGAGGCCAGAATGTCAGGTGCCGGTGAAGGCTGTTCTTATTGGTTCTTACTGAAGTAAGTAATAAGGGGTGGGTTTCCTCTGCTACCTTGTTATTTATTCCAGTCTCAATACGAACCAAGATAATTTACTGACGTCAATACTGCCACCAGCCACTATCTGTTGTGGCACATGTATAAGTGCAAAGTGCACGTGAACACCCAGTTGACTGTGTAGCATTTTTCCAAAATATTATAAATGATTCTCTTCATTTTATGCCACTTTTAAAAGCCACCAGCCACTATCAGTTGTGGCACATGTATAAGCGCAAAGTGCACGTGAACACCCAGTTGACTGTGTAGCATTTTTCCAAAATATTATAAATAATCCTCTTCATTTTATGCCACTTTTAAAAGCTTGTTTCACATATATCAAATGACTTGAATTTCTATTTTATTAAGTCACAATATTGCAGCCCTGTAATGTGCACAATGTATGTGTGCTCTTCTTTCTTACTACCAGCACATATGCACAACAAAATAATCTCTCTTATGGAATTTTAACATCGAAGGCAGGCACAGAGCAGAAATGTGCTCCTTTTATTTGTTCCGTCAGATCACATATGGTTCTCCATTCACCTTTTGGTTGCAGAACACAACTGACACGGCTAGTCTTACATCCAGCAAATAAAATTAATTAATTTTGCATGATGACAGCAGTCATTTATATTAATACTAGTACCAGGCTAAATAAACGTAGAATAAAAATGAGTCTCTATTTACTGAGCAAGATTATCTAGGACACTTCTGCTCGTTTGAAACCAGAAACAAATTTCAGTATTGTAGGATGTATATCTATACAACAAAATTTTTTTTTCACATTACATTATAGAAACGAAATATTAACAGGTAAATAAATGTTCATGCAATTGCAGTGATTATATACTTTCACATTTTAAAAGACAGAATATGGAATTAATTTTTTATATTCATTAGCAATTTGGATGAAGGACAAAAAAACTTTAATTTAATGAAAGAAATGCAAATTTACTTGCTGATAAACTATTGACATTTGCTTGATATTGGGATGTAAAATTATGGAATAACTTCTATAGCATGTTTATGAAATTTAAGAACATACGTAGCTTAATTTGTAAAAAAAAATTCTGACTGTATTAAACAACAAAACTTTCTTCTTTAAAACATTTTGTGATATAGTGTGCGGACAACTGACTACCAGCACTGCCGCACTTAATACATAAATATTATAAAGATTTACTTGACAAAATATTTACTCCAATGTAACTGAATATATTTCTTAGTTTCTAAAATTTCAAGTTTATGCACATATTTATCGCACAAAAGTCAAAATAAGCAGGCATCAATTTGGTGAGTGGTAAGCTACAAAGTTGGTCGAGCTTAAATATATAAGAATGTCACTGTTTTTGTAGACAAAATCATGTCATGTAAAATGCTAATTGTAACAAAATTTAACAACTGTGAAAAGCTTTGTTATGTATTTTACTTTCAATGAATATAACTGCATTTCTGCTTTGACAGCTTTGTCATTCATCATCCAGTGACTAAGCTTGTTCATTTCACCATTCGAGGTCCATTAAAAACATATATTTGAGCAATGTAACAACATTTCTAGCATTATACACTTTTTCCTAACCTCTGCTATTGTTTACACATTCAGGTCATTGCAACTTGGCTGCAATGGGTTGTGTCAGAGGAACTAATAAATTTAACTGAAAAGGAAGGGAAAAGCAGGGAGAAGGACAAAGTTGCATGTTACTGAGACAAAGAACTGTCCACCTGTTCTCTGTAGCTTCCCTAGTGTGAAATATTTATTACATTATGCTGTCTTGAACAAAATTAATAGTGCCTGATGGCACTGTGAGAAATGAGCCAGAGGGGCCCATTTTTATAAAGAAGGAAAATTGCATATAATAGAAACTGTAATTAAAGATGACATGGTTTACAAGGTACATATGTATACCAGTATACTCACCATTTCAATTTATTTAATATTCTCTCACTAACAATAGATAACCCTTGCTGAAAATGAGTACATACTAGAAGGGGGTTCTTTGTGTCTCATGACAATAAAATATTAAAGGAAAGCTAGCATTTTAATTTTAAATGTTATATGTACCTGTACATAAGCACAGAAAAGTTCATTTGTATTTACATGCACATGTTTATAGTAAATTTTTCACAGCCGTCTAAATTTACTACAAAAGAATACAAATGCTATATATTCCATTAAATACATAAAATTAAATGACATCAATACAAGAAGGAAATATTCTACGTAAAAGAAGAGTAACTGCTGCTAAACTGCATTGCTGAACATGATGAAAGCAAATTATTTTGTGTACAGTTTTACTTGACAACTATTTCATCACAAAACATTAGACTAAGTGCATGATAACTGTTCAGAATTAGTACTTTTGCCGTTCAGAGTTACATTTGTTTAAAAAACTATGTCGAAATAATCCTAACTCGAACAAACCAAAATTATGAAATACAGTTTCATAATAACTTATGTACATTAAAAACACAGTTAAAAAAGTAAAAATAAGCTAAAGAATTTTAGATCTGGTTGCTCACAAATTAAAAAAATTCACGTAGGCAAACATTAAAATCGTATACAAGTGAGGAACTACATCAAATAATCTAACAGTTTTCTCTTAAAACACGATTCTCTTTGCACATGACAAAAAAAAAATACAAATTACTAAGCATAAAATATTCCTTATACATGGTACGTAATATACAAATTGACTGGCAATTTAGTGCACAGAAACAATACACAGAGAATTCCATTCTTTGGCACTTAAATTCCATAGCTAGAAGTCGCAGGAAAACCACAATTCTTTCGGAGACAGCGCAATCAATCTTTTTTTTTTTAAAGCTATTTGCTAGGCACTTCACACTTCACCAATATATAAAATATTTTATTTACACATATATGTGATGCCAAGATCAATAACAGTTATCACTCCAACTGCATAATGACATGCTCAAGTGTTTTAGAATAATCCACAATCTTTTAGATTGTTCTTAATGATGACATCAGTCACTGCATCAAATACAAATTGTATATTGTTTGTGTCCGTAGCACACGTAAAATGGGTATATATCTCTTTCTGATCTTTCCTCTTATTCAAGTTCTCAAATTTTAACTGAATGTATGCTGCAGCTTCTTCGTAAGTATTGGAACCTACAAAAATAAACAATACATTTTTATGTACATAAAACCGCCATAATTAATATTTTTAGTAGGTAAGGACAAACACAATATGGACTACGCATTTATCATGTACATCTCACTATAATTAGAACATTTCTGTTTGCTGTTCAAAATGCTTACCCAAAATTGAATTTTGTCATATAAATAATTGGATTTATTGGTCTCAAGTTTGAAGAAAAAGAAAGTATCAGACTGAGTAAATTGTAAATGTGAATAGTATAAAATATGTGGAAAATAAATTCACATGCTCTTCAGTTACATGTTTTCTGCTTGTTATTTTTTCTGCAGTAAAATACAAATAACATTGTTAAAAATGTTGGTTAACAGGACAGTTATTGTTTTGTTTGAAATTATCAGGGAAAGATAAATCCCCAATTTTTTACTCACATGCGTGAAATGAATGCAAAGTAAACAAAAGTTAAATTTTTATTGATTTTACTTTTACAAAAATGATTACTTGCCCATGGCCAGAAAACTGGAATAAATTTCAACTGGCTCCAAAGTTGACATGGAAACAGGTATTCTACTCAGTTGGGATTGAATAAATTTGTTTTTAAAATGACATGGAAACAAAGAAAGCATTTCAAATTTTAAAAAATATTCAGAACAATTTTTAAAATTTATTCCTATGCACTTCTAGAGTATTTTGTGAAGCATAAGAATTACAATACTTGTGATTGCAATGGTAACCTGTCAATTTAGATTAGTTTGTAAATGTTTGATATTGGATTATTTTTTCTTTGAAGATAATCTTTTATGTAACTTTTGATCTGGGACAATTTTATATTTGAAATCCAAAATCACTCTTTACAAATTCTAAAACTATGCTTAAAATTATGTTCCAGGCAATTTGTTTTGGGGCCACATAGCAGTGTTGGTAAAACCCTCATCTCAAATTCTGGAGGACCCAGGTTCGATCCCTGGCTCTGGCCATCCTAATTTTGGTTTTCCAGGGTTTCCCATGATCAATCCAAGTGAAAGCTGGGATAGTTCCTTAAACAGGAAGTATAAACAATAATCTGAAATAAGTTCCCCACTAACCTAAGGATCATTCGTATCAACTAAATTAATTTGATGAAACATTTAATTTAGTGGCAACAAACACATTTCAGATATTATATTTAGATAATGCACGTGTATTTACATAAGCACAAACAGGCTAACTATAAATTTAATTGTACACTGACAGAGTATAATATCAAATAACATACCAGTGTATTCTGGAAAACACACAGTCAATGGACTTTTGACTATCTTTTCCTCAAACAAATCCTTTTTATTAAGAAACAAAATGATTGATGTTTCCACAAACCACTTGCTGTTACAAATAGAATCAAATAACTTCATTGATTCAATCATACGATTCATTTCCTCATCTTCTGCCAAAACCAAATCGTAGCCTGTAAAAATACACATTTTGTTAAGTACATTCAATATAATGATGGTTTAGAATGCATTGGAGAGTATATAAAAATATTAATAGATGCAGCGCATGTACAAATTAGCAATTTGCAACTAATGAAAAAGTTAAGAGACTGGGATGAAAAGAAATGCATTCACTGCCTTGCTTTCGGATGGTTGGTAGTTCGATCATAATCCTGTAAATTAACGGGGAAAAAAAATAAACCCATTGTCTTTCCATCAGACTGCCGGCAGTTTGAGCATAAACCTGTAAATAAACTGTGCACTATAAACACTGTCTATGAATTCTAAATCAAGCACTTGAACACACACATGTAACCTAATCTATGTAAGATGACTTCATGCATTCATTCTCAAAAAAATATGAATCTTAATTCATAGCATGCATAACGTTAAGTCCCAAAAAAATTTCATACTAAGAGCATTATTTTGAAACTCCAGTTAGATACTGTAAAGCTCAACTTAAAACTGTAAGTTCTGGACTATAATTTACCTTCTGCATGAACTGAATCAATTAAATGAATAATACAGTAATTTAAAGAAAATTTATTAATATTAAAACTTGATGCACACAACTTAACATTCATGCTCAGGCTCTAAAAATTGGTTACATTTTTCTTACCATGAAAGACAAGTATACTGTTCACATTTATTTCCACAAATGAAAAATAAACAACCCTACATTTCTAACTTAAAAAAAGTATACTAGACTATGCAGAATTCAAAAACTTAAAACAAAATAAAGGTATAGTATAGACTTAGAGATTTGTTATAAGATTAAATTACCATAAATAAAGTTTACATAAAATAACAGCTGCTTTCATGTACAGAATGGTTCAATAAATTGCAAGGATTTAGGATGCCTAAAAATTTAATGAACACGGTTTTCATTAATGAAATATTAAAAGAGTGTTGTGCATTAACAGTATTTTTGTATTATGCAGCACCGGCCTCCTAAGACACTCACATATACTACAAATTTGCTATTTTAAGCTGTGTTATTTCTACAAACGAGACCTTATGGTGAACAATGCAAACTTCACGCAATGTAACATTTGCATAAAAGATTCTTCAATGCTTCATTCATGTATCAGTCACTGGGGGGCTGAAGACAATTTTTAATGTGATGAAAATATTTGAATGCATTGACCAGCATTATGATAAAATTACGTACATGTGAATGTGGTGCAACCTAAAGCAGTGTAAAGATATATTGACACAAAATGAGAAAGAAAAAAAAATCCCTAGAACTGAACTTTCACTACCAGATTTTGACATAGCAAAGGCCCAGGATGATGACGTGAATTTAGGACCCTTAATTAAGGAAGAAGAAAAACCTTCAAAAGACAGTTAAAATTAGGATGGTTAGCAAAAAATTTTTGCTTAAGGGATGAAGTCCTGTATAAATTAAATACAAATCCAGAAGGTTGACCGAAATTGTTAGTCATACCAGTCAATTCGACAACAGATTTTAAATGAGTGTCATGACAATACACTCAATGGCGGACACTTAGGTTAGCTAAAACCTTAGATAAGATCAGGAGATGTTTCTTCTGGAAGAGAATGGCAAAACAAGTCTAGGCATACGTCAGGTCCTCTAACGACTACCAGACGGAAAAGTGAGTAAACCAGAAGCCACAAGGGCCCCCATCGATCAAGTGGGCATCAACCTACTAGGCCCTTTCCCTAAGACCACCAGAGGGAACAGATATTGTATAACATGCATAGATTATGGGACTATATGGGCTGAAACACAATCAGTACCACCTGTAAATACTTGTGAAGTGGCACTGTTCTTATTGGAGAACATAATCAGTACACACTCCATTCCCAGTACAATTCTGACAGATCTTGGAAAAGTTTTCAGCTCTGCAATAATTTGTGAGCTGTTAAAACTAATAGATATCTGTGGTTCCAAGACATCTTAATATCGACCCCAAACTAATGCAGCTGTGGAGAGGCTTCACGCTACCCTGACAATGATTTTGCAATATGTGAGTGCCAATCAAAAAGATTGGGACATTGTTCTCCTGCTAGTACGGTAACTGTTAGCTACAATATTAGTAGACAGGAGAGTTTACAATACAGTCCATTTGTGCTGTTGTATTGCAGTGAACCCACCTTACCAAGTCAAGTTTGCTTAAATTTAAAGGTGGACAAGTCCGATAGCCAGTGACCACGACAGAATTGGAACAGAATTCAGAGGCTGGCCCTTAAAACCTAGAGAAGCAGCAACAGAGACAGAAGTAAATGTACAAGTCCAGGAGGCCAGTGGAGTACAAACCTGTAGATGAGGTGCTGATCTTCACCCCAGTGAGGAAAAAGGGCCTCGTACCAAAGCCAGTACACTGGTGGCATGGGCCCGCCATTGTCATAAGGAAAATTAACCTTAACCGGTATGTTTTACAAAAGCAGACATCGAGGTGAGCAGCTATACGTCAGTACCCTGAGGTCGTCAACATACAATGGATTAAGCCATAATTCAGAATTTAATGCCTTGTGTAGGGTGTGTAAATTGTAGTGTATAGTGATTTGTCAGTGCATGTGTCTGAGGGTACAGTGCTAGTATTATTTTGTGCAGTGCAGAAATGCAGTTTATCTTGTGACAGTCTGTAATGTGATTATGGTATAAATCAAGTAAATTGGGCATTAGCAGGTTTCATGTTGACAAGTAATCCGCATATTTGAAGATCAAGCTGAGTTTCCGCGATGAAGATGGTGATTTACCAGATGGTAGTCTTGTGATAATAAATCAGAATCTGTAAATTTGGCCAAAATTACAAATAATTTGATACATGCTATAAATTTTGCTGCAGGTGAGGATCTACTTGAAATAAAAGAAGCAGTCAGTGTAAAATAAGGTTTAAAATTTTTAGGTAAATTTGCTAATTCGTGATGCGACACTGCCACAGCCAACAAATTCAAAAGACTTTTTAATAATCAAAGGAATTTATTAGAAAATCTTGAACAAATGAATAATCAAGTATCTGCTCTATAGATCATGAGACCTTAGCAGCACTTTCAAATAAAATATCAGTTGTCAATTTTGGCATTAGTGAATTGTTCGGAAAAATACAACAAAAGTGTAGTAATTTATCTAGTTACTTGCAGACATTTAAAGAAGCCTAGGAAAATAGTTATTTTGGATAAGTTCATGAAATTTCCCCTGTTCATCAAACATTGTTAATTTCAGTGGCCCTTATGGCAAAGCAATCTCGCACACTTTTCCAAGTTGAAATACAGGACCAGTGTTGGTCTCGAAAGACACCGTCTTAGTCAGTCAAGAAATTTTGAAATCAAAATTAATCTAGCTAGAACAAGTTATTAATCACTAGGGTTATAGGTTAGTAGTTCCTTCATCCGGCATTCAGGCATATTTTCATTAAAAAATTTGTATCAAGAACAGTTGTACATACTAAAATAAAAATTCCCATAGTTCGTAAACAAGCAGATTGGCAGTTGTAATTTCGTAGCCATAAAATTTTGGTGGCAAAATTCAGTATGTTCCCTGCATCACAAACCAACCTTTCTGGCAGTTAGTGGTGAGGATATTAGAACCACCCACGGGAGAGAGCTGCAAGATTACATACCATTTAAGGATCAATTATGTTTCGTTCCCCGTGTATCTGGAGATTCTTTAGCAGGAGCCTATGCCTACGAGCAGTGTATTTTGGCACAACAGCTGAAAAGTTAAGGTAAATGTGTGCATTTAACTGTCAGAAAAGTAGACATGTGATTATAACTCAGGTAGGGTTAGAACTATATTTCAATACAAACGCTGCTGGAAAATTATAATTGTTGTGTTCAGTATATAACAATAAGAGAAAATTGTTAATTAACGATAAAACCCCATTATCAATAGATGTAGCAGTCCCTTGCAACTGTCAGTCATTTGTGAATGGAAAAATTGAAGTTCGAGAAACTTATCCTTGTAATTATGGTGCAAAAACAAAATTTCAGTTGATACATGTGATCCCTTGATATCTGCAGCTTGGTCAAACATTAAGAAAATACATTTTTCTGCTATTAAAATCAACTCAGACCGTACTCCCATCCTTTAAAACTCTTCCCTAATATTTTATAAAAATATATCTAATTTTTTATTGTATAATATTGTTTGTAGTGTTATAAAATGTACAAAAAAACCTTTATAAGTATTTTTAAAAGCAATTTTTTTTTTTCATAACATAGTGTTGAAAGCTATGGTAATATCCTACCCGAGTATACTCGGGCATCTATATATGAGTAGTCCAGTTCCAAAACTCGACTTGTCCACTTTTACTACAACTGAGCAAATCGCAAAAAACTGATTTGCGAGCCCATTTGTGACATGGCCAAAGCAGTTTTTCAAAGTGTATCTGTTATTGAATAAGGTGAGTTTTGGAAAATATCATCACGTCAACTTCAGCACACGTTTAAAAGCTACAAAAAACTGATCTGAACTCAATTTTCCTTGGTGATGGGCAAGACGAGTTTTGGAATTGGACTACTCATATTCTGATTATTTCTTTAAATAAAAATTGTTATGACAACTAATTATTAATTTTTATCGTCTGTAATGTATTTCTTAACATTTTAAAAGTATATATACACCTTTAATGATGTAAAATATTATTTTTATTTTCAAAAATAAAAAAACTACATAAGAAATTTCAATCTATTGTGTTATGTTACATATAACACTCAATATTTATAGGCTCTTAAAAGTATTGAAAATAGACCTAAAACATTAATAAAAACAACATTTCCAATAATAATAATAATAAAAAAAGTCGAATTATCACAATTATAAAGTTTGTTGCAATATGGAATGCTCAGTCAGTTTGCATGAACATATTCAGTGTTGTACAATATATATGCAAAAAGACAATGCAAAAAATTATAATTATTGAGCCTTGAAAGTAAGAACTTTCCTTGAAATAATAAATTCAAATGCTTGTAGTAGTGTGATACACTCTGAAGCATGGCAATGCACAAAGTGGCACGTTGCACTGTGGCAGTAGTACCTAGAGTCACGCCTTATCCTTTTTTCCCTTTGCAGTCCCGTACTCTGCTACACCCCCCCCCCTTTTCTTGTCAGATTTTTCTTTTTGTCTGTTGGTGGTGTTGGCTCCAGAAAATGGCGCTGAGACAGACAAGTGGGGTTGAGTGTGGCAGATGGACGTCCTCGTCTTGGAGACATACTGTCCTTGTAATGTTTTTCCACCATCTTCTCAATCACTTCTAGTCTATAACCAAGTGGTTTCTTGCATCCTCCTGACTTTGTGTACAATATGTATGAGTTTTGTCAATTTTTTTCCCTCTTTTGCGAGGCAATGGGTAGCTTGCAAGATGCTGATAAGACTTTATTGACCCCATCCATTGTTCCATTGTAGTCCACGATGACAGCAGGCTTTACTTTCTCTCCGGTTTTGGTGTTTACAGTCTTCAATTCACAGTTGTGAACTGTTGATAAAAGAGAGATTTCTTTTTTGTCTGATCATTACATCACAGTTACTTTCCCTCTTCGAAAGGCCACAATTTCCCCCTTCTTCAGTTTTCAGTCACTTCTTTTCTAGAAACTCTCACCATCCCGTAAGTGTCTGTCTTGTTGGCCACCAATATATCTGCCAACTGTGGGGATGTATAAAAATTGTCAGTTGTCAGACAATACCCCTTGTTCAGTAGTGGTTTTATTAGTGTCAAAACCACTTGTGATGAGATGGGCAACTCTGTGTACTCTACACAACATTTCGTACCTTTACCTGTGTACACAATAAATGACCAAATATAGCCAGACTTCGCTTCGCACAACATGAATGTTTTTATTCCAAATTGTGCACGTTTCAAAGGTATGTACTTAATCCACCCAAGCCTACCTTTGTACAACATAAGGCTTTCATCAACAGAAATGTCTCTTTCTGGGGTGTACATAGCTTGAAACTTTTCTTGCAGATATTTTACTATGGGGCAAGATTTTACAAAGTTTGGGATCAGGATGAGTGAGAGGGTCATGATTTTCACTGTCAGAAAAATGGAGGTACTTTTTTAGTTGCAAAAATCTTTTATGAGAAAAACTTGTTGGAAAAAAAGGCGTGGAAAGAAGAGGATTTTTTGACCAGTACATTGATTCCTCTGGTTTTGTTACAATGTTTTGTAACATAATAAGTGCAAAAAAAACATACAATTCATCAACTGTCACAGGAATCCATGGTGGATTACTAATTTGACCTTTGCTATGTTGCCGAGTGGTGCACCTGTTAGTTTCATCACAAATTCTTTAGACAAAATCTTCACTGAAGTAGAGATAAAAATATTGCAACACACCAGCATCTTCATCAACATCAAACGAGAGCTGAGGGTTTCCCAAAAAAGGAAATCTAGCAGGGGCAGGCTGCATTTCCTCTGGAATTGTAGACATTTCCCACCAAACTAGATTTGACAGTGGTACCTATATCATCTTCTGAGTCACTTTCACTGCTTATATCAATGTTAGAATTGTCACTCTCTAATTAACTTCCCAAGTGATCCAAATCTATATCACCAGGCAAACTTTCGTCGCTGTCCGTTTCCATCACAACTACAAATAAAACAGTTTTGTGAAAATAAATAACAGTATTAGGAAAGAACTGTAATGCTGCGAGTATATTTGCCGCGCGACTCACTAAATATATAGAAACAAACTTGTCGCGCAACTTGAAAAACGTAAGAAAACGAGCTACAATCCCGGCAAGTAACAAATGCCAAGTCACTCAAAATAGATGTGGTGTGATACTCGTATAAAATCGGAGTTCCCCCTTTGCTCCATATGACATGGTTATTCCCCGTTTCGTAGAAGCTAGTAAAAAAGTTCTTTCCATACAAAGCCTAATGTTTGTATAGTTGTACAAGTTATCTGTGCATGTTTATGACAAAATAATGACAATTAGTTAATGAAAATAAACTTGGAAAGTAATATTTTACAGTAGTAAAAACAGGTTGAGTGGGCACCCACACATTCTTTTCTTTGTTCAATGTTTGCCGGCACATTAGTGTACGACGACGTCCATGGTACATGAAACGCCATCTGTGATGTAGTAAAATAACTACGTGAACTTTACACTGTGGCGCTTATTAATGGTGCATTCTGTTGTACGAATATTGAACTACTTGAAAGAAACGAACAAACTCAGCTAAGAAAATTATGAAACGCAACTATTTAACTGTTCGAGATAACTCTGGTTAGCTGACATAATTCATTTAGTGGTGGCCGAGTATACTCAGGTTAGCCAGGTAAGGGGTTAAGGATTGCTTAAATGAGGATTGGCCAGCAACCATTCCTCATATCAATACTACCCTAGACACACTCAGGTCGAAGCATCACAAGGTTGAATTGGTAGAATCAACTGTATCTAATCAAGATTTGTATTAGAATTTGCAGAGTGTCGTATTAGTAGTTGATTGGTATTTTGTTTGTAATGATTTGGAGGAACCCTTTCCTCATAGGCTTAGGAGCGATTCCTCAAGCGCAGGCGCTTAACTCAGAGATGGTTTTAGCTATAGAGCTGAGCAGTACTATGTTTGTAGTAGGGTTAACAGTTGCAATTGTGATACATGTTTTATGTGCTACAGTGCTAGGGTGCAGAAGCATACACCTAGAGGTGACATAACTTTTACTGAGCCAAGGAGCTCTAAATCTGCAGATGTTGTGAGGAGTTTGCATCAACATGATAGGGTTAAAGCTATCATTAGGGATGACCACAATGCCATCACCACTGTGTATTTGACACTTGAGGAGTAGTAACTATTAACTGTTCAGGAGCTAGCAAAGGTCTAGCAGTTAGAAACTACGAGTGTCCTAGTAAAAATTTGTGGGTGTGTGAAAGAAAAAAAGAGAAAACGGGGGTCAATTGTTTCAGTTGTTTGGAAAATATTTGTTTCAGTTAATAAGGAACTCTGATAGAATACCTTGTGATTGAGAGACCCTTAAGTAAAATAATGTAAATTAGTTAGGCATGTGTTTTTCCCTTTTGGTAGCATAATCTTACCTAGACCTTTGTTTTGTATGTTCAACAAGGGCTCTAAATAGTTTCTTTGGATAATTAAAGCCAACTGTCAGGTGAAGTAAGAGAAAATGCTAGGTAATGATAAATGTTATGCATAAGGTTGTTTTGGTAGGTCACAGAGTGGAACCTGAAATGGAAAAGTTCAGTTAAGAGTCTCAAGCCAGATAGGTCACTTACCAGATGCCTAAATAACAGAAGTGGTTAGTTAGAAAGTACTTTAATAGCTTAGATAAAGTTTTTTTTTTGTTTTCATTAAAGGTATTTGATTTTTTCACTTCTACTGCGACATGGGTGGCTGAAAATCACCAAGATCAGATCAACACAAATTTTAATTTTGTCGCAATGCCAAGGAGTGAGTAAAAGTTACACAGATACTTATCTTGATGACAAGTGTAACTTGAATGTTTTGCGTTGTGAGTTAAAGCAACCACAGTGAAAACAAGAAGATTGGATAGGAGTACAACATTGACAGCTTAATTTTCATAATTTCTCCAATGTCTTTGAACTGCCTGTTGCACCACAGTGGGGCATAGTATCGGAAAAATCAAGAATGTGCTGCTTTGGTTTACTTGTTTCCCATACCAAAGTGTGCCTACTACAACAACAAGAAAAGATGGAGCCACTGACCCACATCATAGACTTTGAAACAATACTTCATCCTTGTCAGGTTGATCCTCCCTTGGAGCCAACTGTCATGGCCGACCCTGCACCACCCTCTCTGGCTCATGGTCCTCTAAGCAGAATATAAATATCTTCCATGCAGGGCTATAGAGGTGCGGAGGTGTGTGGAGAGCAGAGAGATGGTACGACTTTGAGAGGTGCCAAGGAGTTTCAGATTTGGGGACGCCTGGATCTCGGCGGAACTATATCCATAGACATCATTGCTCTTCACCAGTCTAAATGAAAATGTTGTGCAGTTGTACACTGCACACAGCGAGACAGCATCAGTTTCGTATGGGCACTTAAAAAGAAGTGCCATTTTTTAAATGTAATTAACTGTCTACGAACAATCAGTGAAAACCGAACAGTATCAGTGATGTGCAAATCAAGTTGTAAATTGAACTGAGATAAATCAGCTTCAAATGAACTGTATTCCGAAGAAAGTAATTTTGATGTGTGTGTGAATATCTTTAATTTTTCAATATTTTTATGTTGAAATTTATAACAGTTCACATATGCAACATTACAATTAAAGTCGTACTTTGTCCAGCCCCCTCACGTTAACTCCAAGAGTAAATTGTGTTGTAATTTACTAACTATGAAACTAAAGAAGCCGATATTTATAAAAGAATAAGTTTTTAAGACAAAATTAGACCCTTTGCTGAAAATGTGAGTGCTTACAATGGTGACACTAGAGAGGAAAGATTTTGCAGGCTAGACTCTACAGTCTTATTGCCATTGGTTTAATAGCTTCTCACCTATATACACACATGATTAGGAGACAAGTGATTTTTTTCTTACAGGTTACTTTAACGGCTTACATTTTTGCATATTGCACCTGTTTAAGCTTCATTGTACATTCTTCAGATGTTTAGTAAACACACATGTTTTTCTAATAATTATTCTCGTGAACTTCTCACACTATAGCATCCTAATTTTTAATCCTACAAGAAAAAGTATGTATAATCACATCAATAGTTCTCAATTTTGAGCTTCAGGATCAGAAATGCATTTTAAAAAATGTTTAAAACTACTTTATGCCTGGTCTCTGAATAATTTATTTGTAAAAAATTTATTATTAAATTACATCAAGGAAGTCTATATTTTTATGATAAAAATAGCGTTATAAAAGTGTAGGGTCACGCCTTTAAAAACAATTATATTTAGTTAGGAACACTGGCACATTACATGTGTCAAGTGCGTGCATTTTGCTGCCTAGTAAACTAAACACAGACAGCTCATGACCTGCTCGAGATAGAAGGGAGTTCGGGCATCCTGAAGGGACTGGAGGGGAATTAGTTTGAAGAGTTGCAGAGCAAATACCATCACCACACACATCAATATCGACACATCCCCACACACACTCCTCCTCTCCCGCATTGCACGTGCGCATGCACACGCACACAATGCCCTCCTGCCTGTTTTGTTTACTACCAGAGCTATTGTCACTTCTCGAGATTTGCATCTTCAGCCTTTGTTATAGCACAAATAAACCACCAGTAGTCAACTGGAAGTTATTATTTGGTAGCTTTTCGTTTATAAACTTTTATATTAATGACATGATTAAATGATGAAGGTATACTAAAAATAGTGAAATGCTTCGTTACAATCTTAGAGATTTTAAAGTTAGGAGGGGATAATTAAACAGTCTTACTAGTTAAATTCAGTAATCACTTATGGAAGACAAGAAGGACAAAAGGATAGGGAGGTCTGGCCAGTTGTATTTAAGCGTAAGATGGAAGAAACGGAGTAGTAGAATATTTGATTGCATATCAGAAAGAAAGGTAAGTGAATGTTTAGTGTTTATTTATATTCCACTGGTATGAGGCAATAATAACATATTCCTCTCCTCCTCGCCCCAGTATACATATATCACACACATGACATTTTGTCATATCAGTTCATTTACACCGAGATGTTTGTGCTCACATCAATATTTTCCTTTCTCTGTTGAGAGGATCACATAACTTCATAATTATAACCCAACAATCGTAAAAAAATATTGGCTACAGTTGGATCAAATAATTTTTTGTAAAAATATTAGATTTATTTATTAAAAAGTATGCGTTCTGAGCTGCCAACATAAATTATCTTGCAAGCTGGTTAAATGCTAGCTTATGGCACATATAACAGACATTACCTGTGTTCCAAGGCGAATTTTGTATTTGTGGATTAAGACATTCTTCTTCAATACAACATAACTTCTGTTGCATACATGTACGGAAAATAAATGAAGGGAAGAAACTAATAATGGCAGTGGAAAAAACTATAATTATTGATATTTATTTGTTATTAATAACAATAAAATTAACTAACAAAATTGACACATTTTTGTAGTGATGAAATAAAATCAAACATGTAACTATAATGTGTTTGCGCACATTCAAAAAGCATGAAACGTGAACTCCAAACTAGTTTAGTCACAATTTTGTTCAACTTTTCAATAGCTATTATGCAATCACACCGCATGAATAAAGAAATTCTTTTATGGTCCTATGCACCAACGTTTGAAACGCTTTGCAGCAAGTTGCAACCAATAATTTTTTGAGGAAACTATTGAACACACATTACATTTGTATATCTACGAAAAGATCACATACTTCAAACAACACTTCTAACATTTAAAAAATTACGCTAGTGTATTAGAAATGTGTTTTTCGGGAATCTCAAATGACTAAAAATGGCTTTTCCAGACTGCCATATCTCTGAAAATACAACCAGATCCGAAAAGTGAAATGACAGAAGCATGCGTTGGTTACTAAACAAATACTTACCACAAATAAAATTATATGGTCACCACTTTAAATCCCATTGGTTAAATGAGTAGCAGTAAAGCTCTGCACGAAATTTGCGTGGCTTGCACGTAGATGTAGATACTGTATTACATATGCCTGTTGGTGGCACCCTTAGCACGCAATCAATTTTGTGCCTCACACACACAAACACAGCCTGCCTGCATAGGATTTTTAACATCCTTTGAAAACAAAAAAATTGTGTGTAGAAATTCGCAACAAATTAGCTTCAATTGAAACAACCTTTGAGTGATGCCACTATCTCGATGCATTTTTTAAGGGCACAAAGCCAGTTAGGGACCCTTAATACCTGAATTGGAACACAAGTGTATTGAATTTCAAAGAATTTCTAATACCAAAAAATAATAATTACTAAATAATAGACACGTCTGTAGGTAAGACAGAGAATACGTAAGTTATAATGTAATATGTAAATATAGTTAATGTTCGTTAAATATCATAAATACTCGTATAAAAATTGTAGTCATATTTTCCAACTGAGAAGTTGCTGCATTATTCAAGATAATATTTTCCGCAAACTAGTTCAGTGTATAATGAAGCTGATAATAACACAGTGGAATCCAGAACAAGCAGCTCGGGGAATGAAATGCACAAGTTGAAGAGGTAAATGCAACGTTGCCATGAATTTCTTACTACTTCTTTTGCAGTTACAGATTTTTGTAAAATTTCTTCCATCGTGACAGACTGTGAATGTTTACTATAATTTTTAACAATTTTCCCCATAATGTAAATCTGACAAATGATATCACTGTATACAAGTGTGTAGTGTGTGAAATGTTGTGTTTAATGTGTGCATGTGTATGTGAATACGTCTTGAAATATTTTGACCATTCATAGGAAATCGCCAAACTGACTACTTACAGCTAGGGCTAGTGAAATTTTGTGAATAAATCAGAGCACATGCTGGTTTTCAACGCCTCATAGACATTCCTGTAGCATTTATTTTACCATTTGTTACTTCCTGTAAGAGAAAATGTTTTCATATGTTACCTGACCACTCACTGTACTCAGCCATGAAACAATAGGATTCGACTGGATATACCACAACAATTCAACCCATCAAAAGTGATAAATAAACATCTCTACAGTAACTTTGACGTATCTTGTTGCACAATTTTTTCGCAGAGTTTCATTACCTCTACTAATAGCATGTGGCACTGTTTGATTTCTTTGAAGTCCTTGTCACGGTGGATGACTTAAACAAAATCAACCAAATTTCTGGCAGATATATTTTATTTCAGAAACCCTTTGATTGATCTGCATTAAAATACAGTTTCTAAGATGAAATTTGCTTTTCATTTTAAAATCAGAAATTGGAATTCGCTTAACCTTTAAATTTAGCAGATATTACAACGGAAAATATTGTTAACACAAATTTACTCCAGGCATAACTTTATCCATTCCAGCAAAATTTGCATTTAAAAAACTACAACACTGGGTCACTATAACAATGCTCAATTTAAAAAATAGCAGTTAGTAAATATGTATCACATACAATTCATTAACAAATTTAAAAAAAGGTATTTTATACTGTGCCTACACCTTAATTGTCACTAAAATATACAGCCATTTCAACATCAAGTACTCAATTATTATTTACATTTTTTGTTTAACAGGCCATTTTCAGTAGCAAAGCGCAACCATTCGGCAAAAACCTTCATGATAAAGCAACATCTGCATGCAGTATTAAAAAAAGTTAACACTCCTTTGGCCTATATTTCTAACTGATAAGGCATCCCTAAATTAACACAGTACCAGTACTAATTATTTAATTTTTCTTTTAGGAAAAAACATATAGAAGAAGCTTCTGCAAACCAACACATCGTAAAGAATTTTCCACTTGATGATCATGCAGATTTGGAACACAATTTCAATGTTACCAATTGTGAAGTTGAGCTGACAACCATGAGAAAGAACAGACCTGATGTAGAAGAGGCACTTCAGGGAGGTGGCAAACAAATGAAGTCAGTTAGTTTAATGTAGGAGAAATTTATGTCATGATATTTGATATTCTACCTCCTAAATGGTAATAATACAGGAACATTTGCCGCACTGCAAATCCAGCATTCAAAAATTTGTTGTAAATTTTAGAAAGAAATTGTTTGTACTTTTTCAAATCTTTGGGTCATTCCATGTCAAATCAACCAATATAAATATGATTTTGATTTTTCATCTCTAAGATAATAATGAAATTTGGCAATTAATTAGAACCCATGATGAGATTTAATAATATATATTTTTTAGAATTTTTAAAATACTATTTTGAGACTTATAGCCTTTTAAAAAACCAAATTTTAAAAAAAATCAATGGTAGGTACTTATACAAATGCCACTAGCTCAGCTCCTAATTGAGTTACAGATGTGTTTGATAGCTTGTTTAAAAGCTCTTGAAATGGGCTTTAATTTGACATATCACATGATGTTGGTACATTAAAAAAAGTTTTTTTAGTAAAAAAATTAATTTTAATAACAAAAATATAAAAAAGTAGTATTTTTTTAAAAATGGGAAAAAATTATACTTTATGTATCAGACTTTAAATAGTACATCCTGAAAGTTATAGAGTAGGATCATTATGGGATCAAAAGTAATTAATTGTTAATATAAACTGTTCATAATATTAATAATTTTATATAACTCACACAATGGAGGCAAAAGTGCATTTATACTGTAACAATTGACATGGTGTTGACTTCATTATGTCTACATATCTTTGGTGTTATTCCTGACAGCCATCTAGAAGGTTTACATATTGTTGTTATTTTTTTTTTTCAAAATTGAATAGAGTTTCTGGATCAGTTTTTGTGCAGGAAGGACTGTGTAATCTTCAAAAATTTTTGTTAAATTCTGTCTTTATACCTGATCCACGAGAAGAATATTATTTAAATGTGATATTACTCAAGAAATACTATTTTGAAGGTTAAGGATGTCCTCTATATCAAACATAAATCAAAAACTCTTTTGCTGCAATCGTTTGAAGAAATCTGGACACAACTACATGAAAAAGGGAATAAGAGTTGTAAGTAAAAACCTTCTTGAAAAAGTAGCTTCATTGAACTCTGGGAATAAAATTTGTGATTGTTGTCGGAAAGAGCTATTGGCTTCCATAAGGCAGGATGAAACAAAGTTTGTAGCTGGGAGAGATGATTCAGATAATGTGGAGACAGTACACAAACTATGCAGCCCAGAAAAAAATGACGCTTTAGAAGCACTGAACAAAAGTTTATTGTGTTTAGATGAAACACCTGTGAAGAAAAAAAACTAGGAGACAGGAAGTATACTGAAGTAAAATTACAACGAGCTAGTACAGCTATTCGTTCGAAGTTACTTGAAATTGACTCCAGTCCAGAAACATAGCATGCTGAAGTTGCAGCATCAGCAAGTGAAATTATTGATCAGTTAAAAGAAGAGTTTCATTCATCACAGGACAGAAGCAAAAAAATGCAAATTCTAACAACATTGCCAAAAAGTTGGAGTATTAGCAGAATTCAAACGGAATTTGGTGTAGCAAATTATACAGCTCGCAAAGCAAAAAATCTGCAAAAAGAGAAAGGAATAATGTCATGTGCTGATCCAAAACCTGGAAAATTGTTAGACTTTGCCACAACTGAAAA
>PNEQ01117149.1:0-33924 GCA_003012365.1 Medauroidea extradentata | reverse complement strand
CATCTACATAAGTTCTCTGTATATGGAAAGGTTACTAGTCACTCGCAATGGTGGACCCAAAGAAATAATACCGCAGAATCTTTCTGGCCTAGAATCACCTTCTTCCTCCTACTTGCTGCGGTCCCACTCGCTGGACGCCCTTGAACAGTCGTCGCAATCCAATACTCGTCACTATCACTTCAGATCACACTAGGCACCTACCAGCAAAAACTCTCCCTCTCCTGCTGCAGCTCCCCCTTATATACCCCACCCTCCTTCTTCTCGAATTATCTCGGCGGGTCTCTGTTCTCCAACCTCCTGGAAAGATGTCACTTCAGTGTCAAGCACCACCCCGAGAGATAAAGAGGGAACAGGATTATTCCAGATTACGA
Source organism: Medauroidea extradentata (assembly GCA_003012365.1). Lineage (NCBI taxonomy): Eukaryota > Metazoa > Arthropoda > Insecta > Phasmatodea > Phasmatidae > Medauroidea > Medauroidea extradentata. The sequence continues at coordinate 33,553 of PNEQ01117149.1, read as the reverse complement.
TATTTTCTCTCGGTTACCCGATACAGGGCGCAGGTGGTTATCATGGAGTAATACAATCCATGCGGCACCCGAGGAGGCCTTTTAGCGCTGCCGCCACTGTATTGTATTTCGCCGCCCTGCCCGACAGCCACGGCGCCGAGAAGTTAGTTGGAAGGGGGTGTCCTAGCTCCGCCACCACAGCATCGTACTACACCGCCCAGCCAGACAGTCGCGGCTCGCAACAATATCAATGGGGTCGATATATATCGATTATGAATCGAAAACGCATTTTACTCTTTTACCTTTTTAGGGTCGGATTCGGAAATTACATTTAAAAGGTATTTAGTTTTTTTTTTACATAAGCAATTTAAAACAAAGATCACTTTGGTTTCTCGATTAGTTCGCGTGGATATGGAGGAATAATTGAAAACACATGTCACGTTTTGGAGTTCTGTCATAGAAATTTGTATACGTAGCCAATTGAAGTAAAAAATCACGGCGGTAGTCAATTGTGTTCCAGTGATATAGACGATTCATAAATATATTTTCCCCCTTTTACTGCTTGGATCGAGTATCAAAAAATCAAAAAACTTCTTTTTGGGCACTTGCGTAAACATCATTTCTAAGTGAAAACCAACCATCACGAAGGATTCGATAGACATCGATAGTTAATCGGAAACACGTTTAAAGTCTTTTCACCCCCTTAAATGTTGAATTTCGAAAAATCATGAAATTGGTTAATATGCATTTTTTGTGTGTAAGTGTAATGTTAAAGTAAAAATCACGACGATAGGCCATCGGGTTTGAGTTCTATCGACGTTTCTTTGGGAATACATTTCATTTCACCCCCTTAGAGGTCGAATTTAAAAAAATCCGTTCTTGGTGTCCGCCTACGACCTGAGGAGAAACTGGGCTGCAGTTTGAAATATCTTTCAGTCAGTGTTCTCGTTATATAATACTAGCAGTCCCCAACGGCTTTGCTCGCGAGTATTATCCGTAACTGATAATATTTACTTTAATTGGAAAACATCTTTGTACACAAGATTGGTACTTCAGTCAAGTGTTAGAATGACAAATCTGCTAGTTGAACTAACTCTGCAGCAGAATAAGTAGCTATAGCTGTTCGAGAAAAACTGTGTTAAGTTTGTCCCTGCCACTAACAGCGACTTCGCCTGGGCCTTTATAGCGCTGCAAAATTGACGTTGAGGGTTAGTTACAGATTCTTAAATGTAATAAGTTAATCGAACGAAAAACATCTGATTTATCCTGTGCAAAACCATTGGTGACGTTGCACTCAATTACATATTTTCTAAATATTCACTTGAAATCTAACGCCTTTAGAAGGTTTTGCTGGGACAAGGTCTCGCGGTAACGTATTTGGTGCCCCAACCTTGAGATTAGCGAGATGATACATGTAAGCTGATGATGTCGAGGAACCTAACTGGAAAGTGAACTGTATAATCCATTTCACCCCTTTTAAACGATTACATGCAAATTGCACTTATGTGACCTGTCTTGCAGTTTTTGTGTCAGAATTGAATGTTCACACGCAGCTTTGAACGGAATTCGAACCCAGAACCTCCCGGAATGTAGACCTGAGCAACAAGCAACTGCGCGTAATGTAACGTCGAATTAATTCGTGAAAAAAAATGTAATCTTAATGTATAAAATGAAGTGTCCTGACACACTCACTCACTCATCAACGCACAGCCCAAACCGCTGGACCTAGAATCATGAAATTTTGAGGGAAGCTTCCCCTTGCCCCGTAGGCACCCACTGAGGAAGTATTTCTCGAAATTCGATAATTAAGGGGGTGAAAGGGGGTGAAATGTGTTTTAAAAAATCCTTGATGTCTTATTAACCGGGAATGCTATCACAAATTTTAAACCTCATAATATTGCCCAAAGAAATGCAAATTCGCAATTTTTTTTGCAATTTTGGAAATTCGAAAATTAAGGGCGTGAAAAGCCGTAAAATGTGTTTTTCATTAATCCGTGATTTCTACTAAACCATTTTAGATAGTGATGTGATTTTTTTTTTAAATTATGCTTAAGTAAATATCCAAAAAACGTTTTTACAATTTTTCGAAATTCGTCCATGAAAGCTGTTAAAAAATTAAATTTTATTTAAAATAATCATCTTTACAGCTTACATCCGTTGATATATCGAGATGATTTTTTGGTAAGAATGAAGCTGGTGTAAATATCTACGAATTAAATTCAGGTTTAATGAAATTCGAAAATTAAGTAGGTGAAAAGCAGTAAAATGTTAGTCTATCGAAAAAAGAGTATGATCACGGAGAAATAATTCAACAGTTGTTTATTTTTGCCAACCTACTCATAAATAAAACCTCTTTGTTTGGACTGTAGTCATTACATACGAAATAATTATCACGGCCTGCCTTTAACATTCACTCAGGTATTGTATAAAGTTTGTGGTGTGGAAGGAGTGGGGTTACGGGTTCGTATCCCGTGCAAGACTTTGCGATGGGAATTACTGTGACATCATATGAGCATATTGCGCGCTCTCTTTATACTGAGCTATATAGTTCACTGTTATTGAGTACGCTAGCTGTTAAACGCTTTCATCACATATTTTATCCAGAGTTACTTTTTACATTACATAATTTTACGCGGGCAACGCTGCAGCCGGCCGGCTAGTTAAAAAAAAAAAAAAATTCATGTTCTGTGCTAAGAGGTTATAAAACACCACCTCTCGATAGGTTACTGCAGAGTGAAACTCCGGTATAATTTATTTCTCGCTGGTCGTACTTGTTTATCGGATCGTCTGCCTTGAAAGTTTACAAACTTAGTTTTATTCTTAACAATCAAGTATAATGTAAAAAAACTTACTTGCAAAGCTATATTTTTTAAATACGGGATGTTGCACAATTCCATGTTAATATTATATGGAAACAATGCTCACGTGTAGAGGGGCATCATTACAGCAGTACATAACATGTTACTATACCACACACTACGCCACTAACACACAGACAGTAGGAACAACTGTGGCACAGCAAAATGATCCTGCTAGCGCGCTATCAACAATATTTCATGTATTGCCAACTGTAGCGCAGAAACGGTGCGTTTTTGGACCTATGTTCACACAAGACTTTTTGTTCCTCTACACGTGAAGATTGTTTCCATAGAATATTAACATGAAATTTCGCAACATCCTGTATTTACGTAAGCATCACTCTGATGCGAACACCATTTCAATATCTCCACTGGTGAGATATCATGGATTGATGGAAAAGAAATTTTGTGCTATTTCACCCTTTTGGATGTCGAATTTCGAAGTATATAAATGTCACATATGTAAAATTAAAATAAGTATCAAACTGAAGTGTAAATCAACACGGTAGCCCGTTCAATCGAATCCAAATATATAATTATATAATTAATTAATAAACACACATGATCCCTGCACAGTACTGAGTTAGGATTTCAAAAAAATCTTAAAACCGTTTTGCGATCATTTCTGTAATCATCATGCAGAAAAAATTAACCGTATATTTTGACGGTTTCGATAGATATCGAGGATTTATCTCAACATTACAGGTATATCGCCTCCTAAGAGACTGAATTTCGAAAGCATTCATAAAGGACATTTTCAGCTTGTTTTCACTCAACTGGCGAAGAAGTTTTTTAGGACTGAAAAGATGGTTTAAATGCATGTAAATTTGGGTTTTCATTACTTTGATCACTGTAATGGTTGTAGTATTTTTGTTTTACGAATACCGTAATGTATGTGCGTTAGTTATTTGCTGCGTTGTTAACAACGAAGTACTTTAGTTTCTCTTGTAGACTTTCCTAAGGATTATTGCCAACATTTCTTGTGGAGAAAACGATAAACTGCGAACCAAATCTTTCCTTAGTTTACCGAACATGTTTTGAAATACCCCATCCACGTATATAACGGAGTTTATAGGAAGGACAGACCATCTTTTACGTACTTCGTTTATGAAATGTTTCTACGCTAAATAAATAAAGCACGTATCACTCTCCTCGCGAGTGTGTGGTAGTGGCATCACTTATTGCATCCTCTTCACAGCGGTCTGTCGTCGGATAAATGCGCGGTAGGAAACACCCTGCATACACGATCCTTGAACAACAAGCGACAACTGCGGCCGCCTGTTGCACGACACAAGCCGCGTACATAGAGACCTTGGAAAGCAGTTAAATTGCGCTAAATTGTTGTACTTTCTCTGCACATACGGGTAATTAACCTTCACATGTAAGCAACAATTGCTTCATGTCAAACGGAAACATTTCAGTTGAGCTCTAATATTAGGCTACTCTTGAGTCACTTTCACCCGAGTCACTAGTACCCCATCCTGCCACTGGTAATGGGAATGTGGGAGGGAGGGGTGACGCGAGACGAAGGACTGCTGATGTGGCTTATCAATATTTAAATTCATATAGCGTCACTAGTTTACATGTACACGAACCTATTTCTATGTTACTTAGCTTACATTAGATTAGATCGCTACACACTGACTCATGACAATGGAATAAGGTTGTCGAGAACTTCGCCAAGTAAACATAAGACTCTGCCTTCAAACAAACTGTTTATCCTAGATGGTTCTGCATACATGGATAAAGCCAAAGCAAATGTTTGACGATTGAAAACAAGTGTCCGTTATGTGATTGCTTTGCTTACACGCGGCACGCTGAATACAAGAAGCTTCAACGTCGTCTTAGTCGTAGCTATAAAGCTGCTAACGATGATAATTTATTTGGCATATCAAGCAGGCGTTTTGACTCGATAACTTTGAGAGGCACTTAGCTAAGAAATATTTTCACATATCTTATAGGGGCATTACGTCATTTTTGTGCAATTAGAGCGTAAATTACGTTCTGCGTTTCTTAGTATACGAGTCCTAAAATAAATTGCAGCACTTTTTAGCAATATATATTCTGTTTCTCCTCAGGGCTAGTTGTCAACACTGCCACACATAACGTGACCTCGCCCGACAGGAAGGAATACATCGAACAAATATTCCCAGGAAGGTCGAGCCCTGCCTTGTCTACTTTCTAGCAGCTTTCTTGTTTCTAGGACGTCCTCATCCCGTCACTGGGCCGCTCCTAACACATGGTGTATGATCACTTATGTCACGTTACACGTACACTTTCATGCAAGCAAACATTTGAACTGCACCTGTCACAGTAGGGTCACGTTCACTTTCAACGTTAACGAAAATCATATCAGTGTCAAGCTTTAAGTTAAAGTGATAAGTTAGAGAAAAACACGTGGTCTTGTCCAATCACTTTCGGAAGAATTAGTCTTTTCTGTTGTACTTGACGAAATATACCACGACATTTTTCGTTACGTGCTCACGACTTAAGTCAAGGTTGGTGACGTCTTAAGTCCACGAGAACGTGATAGTGATATGTGACAATGAATTCACCCTACTCCTGCATGTCTGAATCCCACCAGATCCAATCTTAAGGCCGCAGTAACGAGAAGTGTCTCGGGTAGATCTGTCTGTTCCGGTGGATGCCCGTCTATCAGCCCTGCCTGAACACCGCGCATTCATTCTGAGTTTGTGTCGAATATGTTTATAAACGACCTTGTTATTATTCCACGTTTCAATGTGCGCCAACATCGCTGCAAGACAAGAGCAACACGTACATTAGATCTACGGAATAATTTAGTGTAATTGCTGTACGGTGGCCCAGATTTAGGCTCTTAGGACCCTAAATGCCTGTATTGATATTCAGCAAGACCGATATGTGGGGTGCTGTGACACGGCTAGACTGCACAAGACTAAGGCAGAGTGGAGGGCTAGGCGGAGGTGACAGGAAGTAGGGCCGGCTGGCAGGAAGTGTGACCACTCCCAGCCCTGGGTCACACGTATGTTGGTCACATGACACCTAGCTATCAGGTCGCTCTGCAGGATCAGTTGTGCCCACGTCGCGCATGCCCCTTCCTCTATAGACTACCACCTTTCCTCGCATCCCACCATCTTCAGGCTACCAAGCCTTGTAGCCAAGTAGGTAATCTTGTAATTAAATAGCTTTTCAACGAACAAGTTAGAAATAAGTACCTAACCCCCCAAAAAATGTATTCTGCGTGAAATTTCAATAGATACGCTGCCACAGTAAAGTATGTTAAATTTTTTTTCCCCTCAAACCATTTTTTCCCCGTTATGTAAGATTTTATGCTGAATTTTTATTTTTGATGCTGGAAACCGGTACGACTATGTAATATATTAGTATTTAGTATTGAAGTATTTTGCAAATTAATAGACAACCTAACCGAATTAAATATAATGGGAACAAACACAATTTTTTTTTAGTAACTATACTCTGAAAAAGTTCTGAAGTATATCCTAGTAAAAAACTAATTACAGCGTAATATTAAAAGGAAAAACAAAACACGTATAGCTAATGCAAAGTTCAGTAGATAATACAACGTAAATGTTGACCTTGGATCTCGGGTCTCGTGAACGTTGTATTGCTCAACATGTAGCAACAAAAGTGGACTGCTTAAAATATTACATTGCATTTTTCTTCTCTGAATTTCATAAAAACAGTAATTGGATGGCTTTTATGTAAAGTGAATCAAGTGACACTTTTATGGCGTTACCTCCACTAAATACATTAGAATCCTTTAAATGTTGTTTATATAAATAGAACCTGGCGCCATGTTTATTCGTATCTTTGTGTTCCGGCCAGCTGTGTCCAGCCTGAACACGGGAATATATTGCAATTCCCTAACAGTTGCATTTTTTCGTTGACTGGAACTTGTTTGTCGTTTGTTGTCCATTTTCCACGTTTGTGCAACTCAATCTTATTTCATATTGGAAATTTCTTTTTTTATTTCAGTCTCTTGTGCGCGGGTATTGTCGAAATCTGACTGAAGTTTATACTTAGAATTCTTGCTGTTAAATATAAATAAACTGATCTAATTCCTCTGGGATTGCTTTTTCCTGTTTTCCGTACTTTGTCATTCAACACGAGTTTGGCCAACAAAACACAAGCAGTGATGTAGGTCCACAGACCAATTAAGTCTTACTGTAAACTCCCATTGCAACAAACATTTAAAATTAAAAAGTAGTTGACCATATTTGCAGAGTGCCTTGTTTATGTGAGAACAATATTTCGTGAATATAAGAATCGTACGAACGGAAAAATGGATAACGGACTATCACACTAAAACATTTTTATGTAACAGACGTTGGTACCAACGACTGAAAATGACTTTTCTGTGACCAATGGTAATCATTGTAAAACACTTAACTCTCTCTCTCAATAATTCTTTAACCCACTACCAGTTCATTACAAAATACAGATAATATTAATCAGTAATGAGGATTATAAAGCAAATTCACCTCCAGATTAGTTCAAAGTATTGTGTATGGCACAGATATATGAAAACGTAATTATAATAAAGTGTGTGAACAAACTCCCGTATTGTACTTCACTTCTCAAAACAACGCCAAGCGCCTTTGCTAAGTCCTTGGTATTACAGTGATGCGTGTCTAAACTGACGTGTGAGAGACGTGCGGTGGCAAGTTAACTGCAGACAATATATCACTGTGTTAACTCAGGAAAGGTTCACTTCAATCACGTTAACTTTGCACGTTGTTTTCTCCATTTAAAGCATCGGTTGCCTGCTTCCTGTTATATCAACACCTTCCAGTTAAGTTGGTCAGCCACGCTGTTTACGTACCAGTGATATACACAAGGAGAATGCAAGGTCTTGAACGTCAAGTTGGTCTGTGGATACATGTTGTGGCAGTTGAGGCTGTAATCCATGCGCTCACATGTTAAGCATTAATGTAATGTTTGCATTTATCTATTTTATATCGTCTACGTAGTAAAAATTTACGTCACCAATATGCTTGAAAAGTGCTGTGTGTCGTTATAGACAAATTACTCTCTCTCTAGAGATAATACCACTAATACATATACGCACCTAAGCAGCTTGTGCACGAGTCGAGACATGCGACATTCACGCGAGATAGCGCTCTCGTACTAAGAACCATGGCAGAATATCCTGTACACTTGCCAGGAGTATCTGGAACGAGAGGAAGAAACTGTTGTTCATGCAAGCTGCGGCGACACTCTAGGAGCGCTGTGCTAGTCACGTGACAATACACTGGTCATAAGGTTGCAAGTAAATCCTAGTTGAACTGTGCGAAGACAGGTACATAGTCGACGTTACATGTATTTCATTTTATTGTAGATGGTGTGGGGCAGAAATAGCACAGGTATTCAGAAAGTGTTATAAAATTACATTACTTTCGTCATTTTAGCATTTGATTGTGAATATCAGTATTGTTACACAGATTGTTGCTGTTAATACCAACAGAAGCTGTCAGTTAACCTACAAGGAAAGAGCTTACTGTGAGATATATGTAGAAATGTTTTTGAACAGTATTGTTGTGATATTTCAGTATGATAGTTAGCATGAGAGAAATCGTAAAAATGAAATATTGGCATAATATAAATACAGCTTTACATTACTCACATTGCAATGTTTAAGTTAACAAGTTTCGGATAATTTTAGCAGAGCGTTAAATAGATTAGCATGTACCATGAACATCGTGCAACATAAAAGTACAATGTATCTAGAGACGATTGTTGAAACAGGAACTCCCTCACATCATATAAGCGTAGTTTGTACATATACCAGCGACACGCCGCGCCTACTTGGTTCATATAGGAAGTAGCTCTTGTTAACATTTGTAACGCTTCAAAGAGACGTAAACATACGGTCCCGCCTTCGTAGAATAAGCGCGATATCAGCAACTATGTTCTGTTAAAATGGCAAATTGTGCTTCTTTAACTTTCTTTTCGAAAATATTTTCACTCGCATAATCATACTAAAATGACAGCGTATCAATAACCATGATATGTTATGACGTTACATACATACATAAGCGAAGGAGAATGGCCATCAGGCCACAGAGATACTCCCTACTGTAGCGTTATCCACAATGCTGCTATCTTCTCAGATGTTGCGTCTAAGTTTACATCGGATACCTTAAAATGTAGGACAGCACGCCGTTCTGTAGAACATTTCGTAAACTCATTTTTAAAATGTAGCACACAAATTTACACGTCAGTAAGTCTATAACTAAAACTTTGCACGCATAATTTTAACGTAGGGATAAATTTAAATTACGGTAGAGATCCACATATTAGTAAGCATATAAAATCAATGAAGGACTGTGGTATGTATTGACACGGCTATGTATCGTCTTGAAATAATAGTCTCTCTCTCCCTGTACCGTGCAAACTGTCCATGTATTGTGTGCTTGTAATACCAGTGATCGGTACAGCAGTATGTACATGTATCTATGGCAGTATGTACATGTATCTATGGCAGTACTAGTGTCTACGTCCTGCAGTCAAACTGAAACTTCTACACATTGTCGCATCCAGCACATAACGGCCACACTGTGGTTGACACCCAAGCCAGACTATCACTCCTCTGCCTCAGTACCTCAGACAAGACCTATAGCGTCTGATGTATAGCATTGTTACCTTAGACACAGAGCTACCAAGTCTTGTCTTGTACAAACACTCTCCGTCCCAACAGTAAGACAGGTATGGTAAGTATAGGTACACACACGTACCATGAAGACTTTTCTTACGTCTCTGCGGCAACGTACCAAGGCGGTGTAATGTGTGCAGTTAACTGGTGAAACTTTGAACTGTTGTAAACAACCATGTGTGCTGTGTTTGTTCAAATAATGGCGTCTACCCGAACGTTTACGTTTGTAGTTATGTAATTTGTTTTCGGCTAACAGAAAGTAAACAATGTAATGGCCATGCTCAGTGATGCTAATCAGCGGACTTACAGGGCCAGACTTGTATCTCGCTAGCAGAGCCACGCACCGCAGTTATCACTGTCTCACCATGTTACTACTCCACCACAACGACTGTACATTCGCGTCCAAGTGAGAGCGTGCGAATCTCATGCACGTGATCGAAGGTAAAGTCTGCCAATGAAAACACGCAGTGGTCACGTGATTGCAGCTTGTATTCAGGGATGTCCGGAATGCTCGCCACGTGTAGTGACAGACAAGTATTGAGTGTAGAATACCATGCATAATTGGTAGTATTTAGACGAGTATGTACACGTAAAGTCGTGTGAACATATGAGTGTGAATGAGCTAGGTATGAAGAGAATCGAGAAATCGCTTTGAACAGCGACATCATCCAGCACGATATACATTGCAGATAACGGGGCATAAAACCATATTTCTCAGGTTGACAACAATGTCACACCAATGGGCTATGGAAGAAATGTAAAATAATTGACACATATTGACACACATACTGTAACTATTCAAAACGTTAACAATAACATGTGAAACGAGAAACAAAACAGAATAAAATACCACAATTATGATTTAACAATAAAGGTTTACAGGGAATTAAAAGGAAATCTTCATATTGTACAGCGCAACTATAATAAATATAAATATATCTAACAGTTCACTCAGATGACGCAGAACTCTTGTCATTAAGGTTAATTATGAAAGCCTCCTCCATAATGTTATCCAGTGCCCACATTTTACTTTCAACCTTCTCTAGGAAATGACACACCTTTATTCCACTCATCTGAAGTCGCAGCTTGTATCGCTTCTTCTAGAAGTACTTTAACGTCCGACAACTTGTAAGACCTGTTTTTCGCAGCAACGAAACATTTGATTTTGGCCCAAATTGATATCATTCATATTGCACGTGTTGTAGACATAGTTACTATACCGAACATGCAGTGTATATATCACGATCTACGATTAATAAGCGAACAAACAGTACATAACAGCCCTAGTTGTACGTACATGTGTTTACTTACATTCTGCTGTAACACTGAAACACATTACAACTAACGTTTCTGTCTGATTAAAACACCATCAGAAAACAATACGAACACTCGCTTGACCAGTCACCAATTTAACTCTCGTCACACTGCAGCAGCGCACGCTGGTTAGTAGCTTGTACACCCCTTACCACTTATACTAGTATCACGCACTCTTGTTTACCAAATACAACTCTCACATCTAGGCGAATGAACTGTAGTCCTCCCGTGAGGGGAAGAAACATGGCGCTAGTAGTAGGTACATGTCATAGGGAGGGGAAATGTACTGCACCTGACATGAGTTCATGGCACATGGTCAGTGGAGACATACTACTCGACCACAACTAGTCCTCCCTTGAGGGGACGATACGTGGTGGTGCTAGTAGTAGGTAGACATGTCACAGGGAGGGGAAATGTACTGCACCTGACATGAGTTCATGGCACATGGTCAGTGGAGACATACTACTCGACCACAACTAGTCCTCCCGTGAGGGGAAGAAACATGGTGCTAGTAGTAGGTAGACATGGCACACGGTCAGCGGAGACGGAGCCACAGTATTATGGCCGGTGTTGTGGTGCGCCACACTAGTTGCGCGCGGTCGTCGAGGGCAACACAGCGGCAGTTAGCATTTTTTCTGCGGGACTAGTTGTCGTGGTCTCACGATGTTAGTAACTTGTGCGTCTCATTATTTCTAAAATGCCACCAACCTCCTGACTGACCTTATCAGTTGACTTGTGTCAGCATTCCATATAGCATAACGAAGAGCTTTGAACCTTGTTCAGGAACATCACTTGCATATACACCCAGCTAAATGGTGCAGTGGCAAAAATACTTGCAACTCTTTCAGTAACAACCAGGTTCGATCCCCAGTCCGACCATCCTAATGTCTGTTCGCGATCTTTTTTCCGAAATTATTCAAAGCTATTTTAGGTAGATTCCTACAGACTTTTCATGTGGCATTTTACTGTTCCATGATATTTATCATTATAAACAGATCAGTTCATCAACTTTTACTCCAATCAATATCGAACAGGATATTTGAATAAACTTTGTTATTTACGAGTGTAACGTGATGTTTCAAGTTAAGTGAGATGAAGTATTAGCGGAATGTATAACTGCCAGCACACCTCATGTACGAATGATATGGTGTTAATATGTGCTAATCATATTGAGAGAAATAATTTGTCACTTGCTCATACTTCTGCGACATTTGCCCTTCAGTGCTGCATGAATTAACGAAAATATATTACTTGGCTGTCCCAGGCCAGCACAGTGTGTCAAAATGTAGAAAGGCACATATGTAGTGTTCCTGAACTGTTTTCTATCTATTATTTGTTAGCGTAGTTGCTCCTCGACGCATACTGTAGACCTAGTTTACTGTTGTACGGATATGTGATATTCGTACGACTTATCTTTGACAATATTTACTATATTCACTGAAGAACAAATCTTACAAATAACAATAGTATTTCTGAGCTTGCTTGGACAGTTTCCGTAACATTTAATTGGAAGTACGTCGATATGTTTAGTGAAATATCTGTGATTTAGTGGCGAATACTAGTCCCTTTGTTATTAACATAATTGGCAAGTTACGTTGCCAACCAGCCTAACTCCCTTAAAACTTTCCGTTCTCATGTAAAATTAAGAAACTTCTGTTGCATATTCTTCGTATGTGTAAAAAACGTACAGTGAAGTGTAGGACTACGCAATTGCGTTCAAACATGCAATTCTTGTTACTAAGGCTTGCATGTAAACAGCGCGCACAGTAGAGATGGTTAAACCTAACTGTTCACTAGGAAAGTAGTTGAGAGAGGAATCGGCCATGGCCTGTGGTAAGGAATTGTTCCAGAATTCGACTGGATATATTTCGAGAAAAGTGAAGTCGGGATGGCGGGAAGCGGAAGACGAACCAGGTTTCTCCGAGCTAAGTCCAACAACGTGTAACAACATAGACAATGTGGTAACTCATTGGACAATGTAAACACGCATTGTAATACACGCCAATGAACATGACTGCACGCAGTGGAGAGTCTAGTATACATCAACAGTGTGCCTTGAGTTTGTAGCCGAGGCGGAAACATTCATGCCCTGTACGTAAATTCAGATGTAGTCATTTTTTCAAACTTATTAACTCGTAGAATTGTTATTATTTTATGGGAATATTTTTATTTGCACAAGTATTTCGTATCTAAAATAATACGATTTTAAAGCAAGAAAAGTGAAAATGATCCTGCATTAAACGATTTATCTTGACTCATTTCACGTGGTTTAAAATTTTCTTTCTCCCTTTGGTAAGTATTATTGACCCGTAATCAATTGTGAGTCCGTGAATTTAAAGTTTTATGGGAAGGGTGAGATCGTACATTCCGTGTGTGTAGCCATACACGTAAACAAATAATTGGTACGCACAATAAAGTAAAAATAGTAAATATGTAGGTAAATCGGTGGCTAAAATATGGGGTTATAATACCACGTGTGTCTCAAGTCTACAAGGAGTCCTGAAATATTTTGGCGTTGAAACTAAACAGTCACAAGCTGTTTTCAGTATATTTCAGTTAAACGCTTGACAAGTTATTTACTTTCATTTGTAGACTACTTGGTGAGCTTGCTTGGTTACAAGAAATGCGTCCGAACTAGACTCTGGCTCGTCGTTCCTGCGAACTGTTGTGTAATGTGGTAACTTGCTTTGAACTGCAGCGGTAACTGAGCAGTTCGTGCACAAATATAATGCTTTGAACTGCAGCGGTAACTGAGCAGTTCGTGCACAAATATAATGTGAACTTGTTACACAGCGCTGTGAGCCTGGAAGTACAAGCAATATCGCATTCTTGCAGAACTCTGCGAGTGGATGTTGGAGGCCTCTGTGTAAACGTTTGCGACTTCATTAGTTTAGATACATTCCTCACTAACACTCGACTACCGCTTCTCCTTAACACAGTTTTATTATTAGCTTCAACTGTATGCATCAATAAAATGTAATAATTTAATTAAATTTTCACGTACTTCAGGCGTCTGAATTATTTGAAGAGTTTTTCGTGTATCAATAATGTACAACAATACAGAAATTTCCTGTCTGACCTGATATTCTCACTCTGAAAAATGTAAGTATATCCCAGAACGCACTTTTAATCTCTTTTTCCAGACGTTCGAATTATTTTAAATTATGCATAGATACTAAGAAAACTGAAAACAATACAATACTTAGCCATAGATATGACGTGGTATAGTCAATTACGAGGTTGAGGTAAATAGTGGTATTTTTACATTAAAAGGTGTTTAAACTAACTATTTTGATACAAGTTTTATGTTTAGTCTTGTTTTAAGACCCAAAAATAAAAATATAGATTTTAAAAATAAATCTTGCTTTTGTGACATAACTGGATTAAAAATTTAAAATGCATAAATAGTAAGATTTTGTTCAACACCGATAATGTCCCACAACTAGGTATCAATTAATTTTTAGAATGACCTTAAAATAAAACTAAATTCGTTAGCCGAAAAACTAACGTCATAAAGTAAAAGCATAGGATGCTCAATTTAATTTTCATAACTAGTTAGAGTAGCTAGCGATGAATAACTAAACACTCCCCGCTTTCTTTTCATACATTTAATGTGGTTATTATTATTATTATTTTTTTTTGTGATTGGCAATATTTTTGAGGGTGACATTGCCATTTTAAGCTTATTAAAAAATTTAGTTACACTGAATTGTTCACCATCCTATCGCTATTGAATAAGATCTTCTTATTCAAGTATTGTCATTTTAGTTCATATTGCCACATGCACTTTTCCTTAGTGTATTTTTTGCTGTGGACAGTCTCTGAATGCAGTCGCTCTAAGGTTCCTTATCGAGCTGAGGAAGTCAGTTAAGATACTCGCACACTACGAAATTAGTCTCCAAAAGCCCATGTGATAGCTTGCTCGTTCTTCTCACTGCCTCAGAGTGCAAGGTGCGCTGCTGGAGTTATCTCTCTGTGTATGGTTGTTATTTGTGAAGCTACATATGTTCAATAGTCTCTACATAACAACCATGCTGCTGTCCTGAACTAAGTTACCGTACATACACTGTACGTACCGGAGATCTGCCATAATACGGCCTCAGTCACAGAAGATTGTGTCCACAGTGGCAGTGTGGTCAGACCACTCACCTCTTACCAAGATGATCCGGGTTCGATTCCCGGCGGGGTCGGGGTTTCGCATGTGCGAGTCGTGTCGGACGATGCCGCTGCTCGGCGGGTTTTCTCGGGGCTCTCCTGTTCACCCCGCCTGTTGCTGTGACAGGCCCTGTGGGGCGTGAAGGCGGTGGGGCCGAGGTGTTAGGCACCCGGCTCTTAAGTGAGTGTAAGAGAAGTACGGGTCGTGGGGAGTTAGACGCTGGTGAACGATGTAGGGTTAGGAGCCGCTCTTGCATTTAGTAACCGTGTCCCTCATGATCATGGAAATAGCTCCGGGGGATGTTTGGTGCAGAAGATGCGAGTCGTCAACTGTGCCTAGTCCAGCCTTCCCTCCACCCCTGTCACCAACACAACCTGTAATAGGGGTGTGATGCGATTATATAGCCTCTCGCACTCAAGTCCATCTCCACCTCCTCGTGGTCAGGGATGGTAACGTGGTGCTTGCACTACGGCTAACGGAGTGAGGACGAAGACCGGGAAAGTGGTGCCCCCCCCCCCCTTGTGCACGGGGGGTAGATCCACGGCGGGGTGTCTTAGGCCATGCTTCCAGAAGCTGGAACGGATGCCCCAGCCTGCTGTACAACCTACGAACAGATTGCATGTCCCAACCGAGGCACGCAGTAGTGTCCTGCGTAGCGGATCTCGAGCAATGTTGATCTGGAGAAAGGGTTCTGGAGCCCTGGAAGGTGGACACCTGCTCGGGGGAAAACTCGGATGCATGGTATTTCGCAGGCACTCAGGGGATCGGTGTGAAGCCCCAGCGTAAGCTGAGCCGATCACGGGTTGGACTCTTTGAGTGGTAGTGGTATAACTCCCGTTAGGGAGTAGGCTTGGGGTTCGCCCTGGGTCATGGTCTGGTCCGTCTTACTGGACTCGCCCACGAAGCGGTTTCGTAGAGGAGGATAGCCTCGCCCTCAGCAAGGTAGATGCCTCCAGCTAATATGATGGTATTCTGTTGCTAGGTGAGTGGGTTTTCACTACCCACCACCGCGATTGGAAGGAACGTATCTCCCTCTGATAGTGGTATTCAACTACCCTATCTTCACCAGTTCTATGGGTGTGTTCTGGTTACAAATGGCTGGTCCGGGGTGGGTGGCATCCCCCCGGTATTAAGATCTGTAAGTTGTCTCCTGTTAAGCCTTAGGGATCAGGTACAGGAGGGCAGAACCTGCCACAAGAGACAGATATGTCTAAAACATGTTGCTGTGACAACGCCGCCTGGTATGTAGGCAACAAAGCGCTACTTGCACCAAGGAATGGACTAGTACGTGAGCTGTGCTCTCAGCACAATTGTATTCTCAGTAGAGTAGCGTGGCTACCAACTGTGCTGTAAAACATTGTAAGTTCTATCATCAAATCCGTGGAAACTATTTACTAAAACATTTCTGGCACGCGGAAACATGGTATGTCACGAACCAAGTGAAACGTGCAGAATTTATTCTCGTGTCCTTGCATTATCTTAATCAAAGGATAACTTGGTATTATTGGAATATTTTCTAATCTATGTATACAGATACTAACGTATTAGCTACTAAACAAATTTATAAAAATACACAACAAATTGTGTAGCATTTTTTACACAATCTTATACAGACATCATAACTTGAATTTGTTGCTGGCAACTCCTTATTCGTAATAAACTGTTCGCCTTTTCTGTTAAGATTTCTCGAGTCATGGGAAGACCACTATAAATTGCCAGTGTATTTGGAAATGCTTAAACTAAAAGAATAATTTCACATGGAATTTTACTTCATGGTAGTCCGTGGGGTTCGAACCAGAGATCGCTGTACAAGAATCACGCGAGTCGTTAAAAACTCTTAGTTACGTTTTGTTCATTATCACTTTTCTCTCTGGGACTAATTATCTGCGCCGATTGGAAAGTTTTAGCAATAGGAAGTATCCATATTGGCCCGTTTGCAATCAGATCTGAACCGTTAACGATATCACATTATACGACAGAGCATTAATTTGCTCGAACTGCTTATTTGGCGAATCGTGCTCTTTTTCTTCCACTTTAAACTGTTTCGCTACACGTTCTCACTTTTTTCTGGCTGTTTGCATTAAATGAGCGTGAAGTAGTCCATTTTTACATATTGGCTTTTCATTTGAATATTGCAGAGGCCAGATAACCGACAAGGGAAGGGTATTGTTGATTTTACGACTGGTGCGTAGGTTTCAACGTAATGGGTTTTGTACGAAAACGCCGCTCATGATCCTGAGTAAACACAATTATCTGGAAAATTATTTCGGCAAAGTGTAAACAGTTGCTGTTATGAGAATATTTGCCCAGCTTTTTCGTTCTTTGCGAAACTCTGCCCCACCAATTTCGATTGTAATTTCGAAACAAAATTTCGTTGGCGAATACTTAGTGTGCGCGTGTGTGTGCTCAGAGGACAAATGGAAAGCAGCGTGTTTGGCTTGACAAGATGTGGAAGATAAACCAAGACTAGAACACACCAGACTACATAGCGCAATGGAAGGTTGTAAGGAGCATGACGTCCCATTGTGACCGTGAGAACTAGGATCATAGAAGGTTCACTGCAAGACATTACTGGCATGACCTTAAAGCAGAGGCCGTCTATGTTGTGTTTACTTCGACGATGCCATTCCTCCTTAAATAGTTTCCGCTACTGATGCTCAACTAGGAAGCTTAGCTGACTTGTGGTAGATGTAATGATTTGGTAATCAGTCGTGTGTCGTGTGCAATATTTATTAAATAGCTTGTTATAAGGTGGACATTTCTACTTCACTACAAACAAATCCTAATTAGTGTGATGTTTTTAACTTCTATACGGTATGTGTCACTAACATGCTTCAGTTTGTAAGTATAGGGAATGTTAAGTCAGGCAACCTCGGTGCACATTTAACTGTAAGCTTAAATTTGAATGCTAGTATTAATACAATTTACCGTAGCTAATATCTTAATAAATCATATCTGACAGTACATCAAGATGGTGTAACGGCGCGTATAGCGAAGATACTGCAACAGTGGTGCGTCTCTCGTCTTGAGCTCGGTATGATACATGGTTACGTTACCGATCATGTCATCCTGGTATGTTTCTTTGTTGTAATATACCAGTGTACGTGAACGCATGGCATGGTTTCATAATACCGATTCTGGCCAATTCTCGTTCTCTACATGCCGTGTATCTACGAAGACCGTGAAGCTATTAGGAGACAGTTAAAACACCAAATAAATATACATTTGTTATTTGATCTTAACTTCAGAAAGTCGAAAAATCTTCACCTGAATATAAGTAAAAGCGCTTTGAAAATTGACGAAAGTAAAATCTTAATTAAACGATTTGACAAGGGATAATTTCATATGAACTAAATATTCACGTTATACATTCCTTCATCGATAATATATTATACATATTTCTTTCCTTCGTGCTTTTGGGATAGTTGCGTATGTAGTATGGAATCAACTTATTTCCACAAACAAGCTGTATGTAACGTCCTGGACTGTACAGTAGGCTGTCGCTGGGAAACTCGCATGGCCTGGCGTGCTTACTTTGCAGGACTTGTGAATGTTTCCTGCAGAACATTGGCACAACATAGTACTGAGGAACACTGCCTTTACACGTGCACGGTACCATGTGCTCTACTGAATGCGCACGAGTTCAACTATACCAGGGTTCCCACAGACCTGGAAAGTCAGGGAAAGTCAGTGAAAGTCAGGGAAAGTCAGGGAAACATGTTTTGAAACCCTGTGAGTCAGGGAAAATTACCCTAAGAGAGCAGAAAGTCAGTGAAAATGTTCCGAGTATGATTAAACTGCTCTCTTCACAGCCTGCACTTTTTTCTGTTGTGAAGGCCACTTTTCCTCTTTTACGTGTTAGTTTTTCTGCTCTTTTTATCCTTATTTTTGGTGTTTTATTATTATTTATTATTATTATTATTATTATTATTATTATTAAGTGTAAGTTTTCAGATAGTCAAATATGGCATCCACAACTTAGTTTATATGTATTTATTTCAATGTTACTAATTTAAATTGTTATATAAAATATATTTTGCTTAAAAGGAGAGTGATGGGCAGCTATGGGGATGGTGGAGACTCCAAAAAATAGTTCGTTGTATAGGCGTGTTGTTATAATCATATTAATTATGGTCAAGGAAATTTTTAATGATTGGTCAGTGAAAGTCAGGGAAAGTCAGGGAAATTAATTTTAATATTTCTGTGGGAACCCTGTATACATACATCTGTATATACGACATTTGAAACATACACGTTTAGTAACAACAAAGTTACACAGAATAGTGTTCATCACAACTAAAGTGTCGAGGAGAACGACGTGGTACGAAACTAGGACTATTTGTGATTGGTTTCATAGTATAGTGTAGCGTCATTCGCGTCTAACTACGTCGTTAAATCAGTGTGCTCTGTACGTAAATATGTTCCTATGCAGAGACATATCAGAAGATAAGTTGTTTCTGCCAGTCGCTACTTTCGATGCATAACACACAACTGCAGATGATTTCTGCAGTAATATAATCTAAAATAAAAGTAGGACGTAGTAAATGTGACACGTCAAGCGCAGGGAATGTTACAATTTGACGTTATTTGTTTCGCTAACTGGAGTTGTCTCGTCTCTGCTGACAACTATGTTATGTTCTGATCTCTATTTACTACCTAAACTATTCATACCTACACTACTTCACTTACCATTGCAGCCAGTGTTGAGCTGTACTGTGTCGAGGTCCAGGGTTCACATCCCATGTATACCATCCTCCGTGTTTTATCACTTTTTACACTTCACGCAGTTTGTTTTTTGTGGCAGAGAAGAATGTTAGGACAATACAGACAAGGACATAAAACTGACGCAGAGTCGCTACACCCTAGCGTTCTCATGTATATTTATTTGTGGACAATACTGCGTGGGTCAAACTATTTCTTTATCATTTCACACTCGACTTTAATGTTTGAACATAAATATAGCTTCAGTTTACTGAATGTTTCGATACAAGTAACATTTACCTAATTTCAACAAAATTCAGTTACAGCTGTAGCATTACGTCATCGCAATTTCATGAAGATATTATGTTACTGTTCTGATTTTTGTGACATCAGGATTTAATCTAAACTTCGAAATTTATATTCAAGATTGAAATTTAAATGTCGGAATACAAGGCTAGTTTAAAACAAAATGTTGTATTTTTGCAAAGTGAAGTGATCTCGTTTCCCAGCGCTTGCTACTGAAGGAAGACACGAGGTAGGTTGAAGCGCTGTGATCCAGGAGGAAGCGGTATAACCCCGAGAAAACCCGCTGACAACGGCAACATTCCTACGTGCGCTGTCATTACGACATCGATACAAAATATTTCCAGTGTTAGCTTAAATTAATTGCATTACATGTCCAGTTTAAAAATAATTTTTAAAAAATTCTAATTAAAATAGTTATTTTTTTTTTCTAATTGACTAAATTTTATATTTGTGACTTAGTTCATAATACAGCGAAAATATGTGATGAAATATACTAAAAACCAGACGGTAGTTTTTCGCCCTTTAGCAGCATTATTGTTTTCGACAGTATATTACATGTGTTCTCTTGTTTTAAAAGAGAGAGAAAAGCTCTTCTGAGAAACAATTCTATGCACTTAGTGCTAAAGTACATAAATAGCCGCTGACCGTAACGTAACGTTAAGCACCTGGAAGATCCCAGTCCGAATATTTAAAAAAAAAAGAAAAAAAAGGAAAAAAAAAAGAAAAAAAAAGCTACTTATTAAAAAAATGGCAATCCTAATTTTTGTTTACTTTGCATAGGAACATGTTGCTAATGTAACGCATTTTTGGGGAATTTTTTTTACCGTAGTCGTTTTGTTACTTAAGTCTAGAGTTCTAAGTATGTTTATGCGTAACGTTTGATAATATTATTGTGTAAACTGTTATTTCCTATAGTTCTGATTTGGTTTATATGTGTTGACTTCAATAAATGCTGTTGAGTTTTATTGAAACTCGCAGAATTTTGTATGTAGCATGTCGTCTTAAATGAGAGCAAACAATTCAAGGATATTGAAGTACAATATTCTCTCCCACTACATTCTCGCTCTACCTAGTACAGATCAGCTACACTAGGCGAGATATTTCCATACACGAGCACATGTGTAAAACATGTTAGTTTTATCTGGTCTTCCACTCCTTTCTGTTTGTAACACGTTCAGCGTCACCCTGCATTGCTCCTACAAAACAAAACAAAGTAAATCTGTCCGTACTGTGTGTTGCTGTTGAAAGTAAATAAACTGAGAAGACGCGAACCTCAGATGTAGATAGTCAGTTATTCTTGCACGCCCAATTGTTTCCTCGAGGCAGGAAGCTGGCCGCTGATTGGAAGATGCAGAACTTGGCCATGTCGTCCAATACTACGCATCCCAGTTGTACCCGAATCCTAATTGAACCAAATTAAATCTTCATTTTTCTCCAACATCCTTTCCAATACGTTCACTACTTCTTTTCTCTAAAGTATTTATAGTCACTTCATTTCATAAATAACCCCGGCAAACACAGTGCTGACACCTTTACAGAGAAACTAATACTTAACTATACGTAAAAAAATATTTTGTGGCAGCTGCAAAATATTTTGTGGGTGTTCAGCCAGCCAGATATATGATGTGCTCACTACATTTTCATTTGTTGCCGGTAACAAACTAGTTTGGTCACCAAAGTATTATTTTGTGTTTACTGTAAAACAATTAGACAGGGAATGCGTGTTACAAAATGTTTATTTCAGTGTAGATTCTACATGGTTTTGATGTTGCTTAGAGGGACTGCAATGCGAGCTGCATTGCACCGGACTGTGCCATAACTTAAGGTGGCTGCCTGGGTTAATGTTGCCAGCGCGTGTGAGGTCTAGACACGCACGTCACACCTCGCCCTGGCTTCTAGCGCATGTCACTGTGCAGTCTTCTAGCTGACAACTATCCTCTGAGACATTCAGTGGCGACCCTGTCATTGTATGACGTGTTATTAATAATGAAGTTGTACAGTACACGTATACGACTTTTAAAAGATTCTGAGCTAAAACTTTCACACTTAAAACATTCCGGAAGAACTGCGATGTTTGCAATCTTAGACAGCCACAAAGTTTGCTTTACTAATTAATTGTGGACTCAACTAGGGACACACGCGTGTTACGTGCTTCAAATGCTAATCCCATATAGTCATCACTGATATGCGATGAGCCGTTATGTAATAATCTGGTAACGGCCGCCTGGGCAAACGACCCCCTTAAGGGCGCTGCCTACCCGCGCGTGAGAGGCTCAAAAGCGACCGAGCAGTAAGGCCGACCTTGAAGCGCGCATCAAATGCCGCGTCGCCTCAACGAGCCAAGCTCTGAAATAGCACGCAAGGTTCTCGCCGAGCGGTTTTTACTAGAGGACATTAAGCGGTGACCATATAATGTTATTTGTGGAAAGTCTGCAACTAAGTGCAGTGCAGGTCGCAACCTGAGTTTCACATACATCTGGTTAATGCATTTTGAAGTACGTCAGTCTGAAAATGCCGTTTAGCCATGTTGGAGGGCTTAGAAACAGCATTTTTAATGAGCGCGGCGTCAACAATTCGGTTCCGACCTTGTCTGAAGTTTGCTTTCTTTTAGTACGTTTACACAATGGGCACACGTGGAATATTTTCGTAGAAAACCTGTTTACGAGCAAACACACCGCAACGCATTTGAAGCGTTGAGTAGGTGGGCGTCTTAAGGCGGCCGTCTGGCTGGCGCTAGAACTGTGTGCACCGTGTTCGGAGCTACGTTTATTCTGAGACCAGTAAACATGCGTCCACTATGCTTACTAAGACAAGAAAACACACTTCACACTACTTGTGAATGTGACTTTCAGGACACCACGCACATTGGAAGCATTTTTTAAACCCTGGAACTTGGCAAAAATAGTTGGTTTTTTCACGCGGTTGTTTCTCAAGATATATGTAACGGATCTGCTGTAAATTGAGATCTAAAAGTACACTGGACTTCGCTACATTGACTCGTTCAATAAAATGACAGGCTCACCGCATAAATTCGCACAGTAAAAACGTTACTGCGGTAACACTGCGCACGTGATTACAACTCTGGCCACAGAGGCGATACCACAACACATGCGCCGGCCGGTGTCGCCCGTAGCGCCTCAGATCTTCGCCTCACACATACAAACATGCCCTTCACCAGGCGGCAGCCTTACGTCCATGCTCTCTAGTTGCAACTTTTTCTAGCGATATTGTTTACGCCTAAATGACATCAGATATCACATATATATCTGGCAGTTGTGTTTAAAATGGTTCTTACCGTGTTTTCAAAACAAGAAATTATTGCGTTTCTACTAAAAATGCAACTAACCAGAATTTCGGTAATTGCAATAATTAGCTACAACATAGAGAAGATTTTAAACAAATCTACCACACAGATGTTTGTCTGCTGTCGTTTAGGCGTAAATAATTAATATCGCTAGTAAAAAGGTTGAAACTAGAGCGCATGACCTAAACAGTGGCAGGTTGGTGTTCAGTCAACCCACTGAGCTGCTAAGCCATCACCCTTGTACACGACCACTCAACACCCTGCTTCATGCCTGCCACGTGTTGTATCACACGCCCCAGTGTATGGCGCCCCGGCTGGCTATATACTCTCACTGTAGAATACTACATGGGACAATGCCTACCGTTACCTTCAATAAGACTGCTCTGGTAGATAGTACCAACAATAGCAGCAATGACATTCCACAGCCCGCACGCTGTACACTTGTCATGTACTCTGAGCTGCAACATTTATAACAATATAGCAAACACTGGCATGCGTAAGTCCTTTGACAAGGTTCAATAAGACAACAACAATTAGTTGAAAACTTATTTTCTCTTGGTTTGGTTGGTGAAGGGGGGTTGTAGTTCTGTACTAAACTAAGGGATATCCGTATATTCCGTAGAGTTAACGCCTCCTGTAGCTTCATCAACATACCATATGCATGCTTAGTTTGGATACGTCGAAGACTTCTTCGCATAACATTTAAAACTAATATTTTGAAAATAAGAGGATTTAAATAACTTACAGTTGGCGTGGTTTGTTGGAGACAGTTTGTGCTATCACGTCGTATCATATGTAATTGATATGTACAGCATCTATTAACGGAAAGTTATCTTGTATTATTTTTAATACGCAATAAGTTTTTGTCGAGTAAAATAAACGCTCATGGAAATATCCATACGTGTTTATGAAACCCCGACAGGTTGGCACTTGTGATTGTATGTTAACGGACATGTAAGTCCTTACTGATCCCATATATTCATAACATCAGGAGACTTAGGGCCAGTTTCACCAACGTTGTTTAACTTTGCCACAAAACGAGATTAACAAAACTCAATGAAGAGTTAAACCTGAGTTTAAGTTAGAGGTGTGTTCCACCAACAACACAGCGAGTTTAAGTTACCAGAGATTAGTTAAACTTGACTGCACGATGGTTTGTGTGAGCTGAGTTGCCATAATTGTGTCTGAAATACCGGGAAATTGCCGAATGTGTGTTTCTGAATGATTTCATTTGGAAACTTTGTTACAACGTTCTTGAGGGGAAGGAGGGAGTGATTGCATCATACTATCTAGGGAGGGAGGGTTCAGCTAGGGGGCTAGGTACCCCTGGGTAACATTGGAGCAAAGCAAGAAAGAATGACCAGGGGAAGATAATCCAGCAAATATAATTTACATTATTTTATTGCTGTAAATGCTAATGTTTATCTACACACAATTGTTTAGTTATTTTCTCGTCTGTGTATTTTTTTGCTAACCTGAAAGTACCAGACGTTAAACAGAACCTCATACACTGTAAAAAAATGTTTTGTATTTTTACAAAGAAAATCTTTGGAAACCCAGTTGCCAAAGAAATTCCTTGTAAAACTACAATGTTTGTCCTTGTAATAAAATACAAAGTATATCTTTGTAAAATTACAAGGAATAACCTCGTAGTTGTACTTTCAATAAGTAAAAAAATAAATTTAAATGCTCAGTGTACTTCATAAATAACACTGAACTTAAACTCAAATAACTTTTGAATAAAAGACACTTAATCGAAATTATTTTGAAAATAAAAAAAATTTGGAGGTGGTAAGCGTTGAACTACTCCTCCTACTCTAGGACCTACGCATCTTACATCTAGACCACTGTGACCTCTGTACTGTCGGTATATGTATCAATAAAGTGAATGGACCGATTGTTTTAACAAGCGGAAATGTATTTGGATGTCTGTACTATCATACTCATCAAAATAATGATTTATTTCTCTAATCCGATGAGGCAGATACACGGGAATAAAGTCTTCATCGTCTGTATTGTCTTCAAATACCAAATTATACAGTGCTCGCGCCATTTTATTATGAACTTAAGCGAGATTAGTGATGTTACACGGCCAAAATCGAGCAGTTAAATTTAATCTCGCTTAAGACGAGAAAATCGAGTTTTAACTGCTTGGTGAAACACAGAATGTGTATAATCGAGATAAAGTACCGAGTAATCTAGATTAAATCGCTTAAACTTGGTTGGTGAAACCGAACCTTAGTGCAGTTGTTTAATCGCGAGTCTAGATTTGAACTACGTGAATGTGCTGGTTTTCTAGGGTAGAAATTACAAACTGTGTCTGTTCATAGTGCGAGAAAGATGCTCATATTTCCCTCGGTACTTTGACGTGATGTGATAAAATCAACCTACATTTGTTGTCGGTATCGGAGCTGTAGTTTGTTCCGTGAGATGAAGGAAGAACTACTACTCAGTCCACAGTTCGAGCTGAAACACGCTAGATAAACTACAATTGATAATGTTGACAACTGATAATTATGTACACTCGCTTGTACGATGGCAGAACCATTAAAACATTCATGTCGGTTTTAAAAGAAAATACCTTCACATCTTATTTTGCCAAGCGGTTTAAAGGTTGCATGAGGTTTTAATACGCTACAATGAAAGATGAAGTGTTGTTTTAACGATATTATTGTGAAATTGTTGCATACGTCGTTGAATAGTTCGTTTAGGTTTGTCTACCGGTACTGACGTTAAGACTTCCAATGCCATGTGACAGCAAGTGGTTTTAAGACTGGAGAATAACATATCATTCATTCAGGCGTTTGACTTAAGTGTGCTTACAAACAAACTCCAGCAACTTAGTGTATCAGACTGTAGACTTTTCACTTATTCAGTCTTTATTGGGTTAATGTTTACTAATGGTTGCATACGAAATTATATTCTCGAAACATTATTACCACAATTATAAAAACCGGAGAACTAATAATGTATGTCGACATGCGCATGGGGGTCGGTGTGGCCTTTACAAGCTCAGGCACCGTCAACAAACAAAGCGTGTGTGAATATATGTCATGTCCGCAGCAGCTGCCAGGTTGATACTAGCAGAACGGAAAACATTCAGCGCGTTTCTTTTGTCCTATCAAATATGCTTAAGGTTTAGACTAATTATCCAGCTAACCAATATTAAAAGAAAAAAAAATAAAAGTATTCTGTACCAAGCAAAAACGTTAAAGATTTTGTTTTGAAAGATGGACTTACTTGGTAAAAACAATTTGGCTAGAATAGTTTTGCTCCATCGCCACGGCTACTGTTTGGGTTTCAATATATAATTCTCTCAAAAGCTGCAGCAATAAATATCTTAAAGGCAAATTCACGTTGTTACCTGGAGCCCTTTATTAACGTTTACTTTGTGACCGAACAATCGCTCTATTTGTAGTTATTTTCACATTGGAATTGAAATTCACTTAATTTGTTTAGACCCTACAGGACTACCAAATATTTGATATTTAAAAATGCTTGTTTCGGTGCGGCTTTATGCTTTAATGAACCTATAAATTTTATTATAAATATCAATATAATTTTCGTTAAACTCAACTCTGAGAGCATATAACCCTACGACTGCGCACGCACGTGAAGATATTTTTGAGTTCATCAAAGGGCTTTGTGAGAAGTTGTACACTGTTACGTTAGTTAATATTATTTGGCTGTGGAAAGGGCGTGCAGCACACTATCACGCAAATTATGAAAACACTTACAGTTCAAACTAACACAATTCAATACGTAGGGTTTATTTTGTCGACTTGACATTTCTAACGCAAAGGTGAACGCATACATAGTCAATACAGTGTATTGCCAATAAAAAATAATGGGAATTTTCGAAAAATTAATTATAAAGACCATACATAATGTACGGACTTGAAAAACTAAACTTCAAAAGTTGAAAAATAATGCATCAAACTGTGTTCTAATTATTTTTAATGATTCGTGTTTTTTAGCGTAAAATTGTGATCTGCACTTAAAGAATCAAAATACACTTAACATTTAAACGTTACTCTTTTTTCACAATTTTACTATAGAGTTTTAAAACACAATATAGTTTGCAAATTATAAACATTAAATATTTGTAAAGTTAGTGAACTTTGTCCTTTAACCCGATCATACATACAGGTTTTTTTTTAACCATCTATAATACTGCGAAAAACCAGAGCTAACAAAATGTGACGGTTTGTTTTATGACTCCGCCCTTAGAGGGAAAAAATGGGTCAAGAATATATTCATTGAATTCATAATAATTTAAAATGATTTTGGCGATCAGTTTCACTCGATATTATTATTGATTTTATGATTGTCTCTAAACATAATTAAAAATTGTAGTATGGGTAGCTTCGCAGATTGGTTTATTGTTTAACGTAGAAATTGGTAGCCGGCACATTTTTTTTTTTTTTTTGCTCTTGCCAAACAGGTTTGGTCACCTACTAATAAAGTATTTTCTTAACGTCAAACTGTACGCAGGTAAACTGTAAATTACCGTTAGGCACTATTTTTATTCAGTTCCGATACGAAGTGTTAACATTATTGAAACAAAGTATACATTCCACCTGCCAAACATAACCTTACTATTCTGAACTGCATTAGAAGCTGTAGCGGTCGAGCGCTGCCTTACACCTAGGCGATCCTAGTTCTATCATAGACAGTTAACCTCCTCATTCACACATCTAGGGAGGCGATCCTAGTTCTATCATAGACAGTTAACCTCCTCATTTACACATCTAGGGAGTCAGACGATGTCGCTCTTTGGCGGGATTTCTCGGGGATCTCCATTTATCCCAACTTTGCATTCCGGCACATCTCGATACTCAATCTCATTCACCCTCCTCGACTGTGAATGTTTCAGATAATACCTAACTGCTCGAACCCTTCAACTCTCTAATATAACAATAAATTAATCATAATGTCATTGTTTATTAAATCTATTATGTTAACATTCCCAGTACCGGTTATTTCCTTAAATGGGGAGTGACTCCTGGTCGTTGTTAGCTGACTTGACGAATCCTGACTGCAGTTCGTTCACTCAACCCGTGTACTTAACCTGCTCTTGTATTAATCTCTGTAGATGCTCGAGACATTTGTCGCTTCTTCATCACAACACTTTATCGGGAGTTTTATTACTGCCCGCTCTCATCTCTGCATCACTTTTCCGTCTTGGAGAGCTACCAACTTCACAGACTGAACAGTCGTACAGACGTGAAATGACTGGCGGCTCATTTGATAAGGGCAAACTTCCCTGCTTATTTTCTGCCCGAGACAGCTGATACCAGCCACGCGTCTGTTAGATTCTTGCATGTTCTGGCAGCTTATATGTTTGTGTAGCTTCTGACTAGTATGGCAGCCGCTTTACGCTGATTGGTGATAGGCATTTCCGCCATTTTGTTGGCCAGCGAAGGGTTGGCAAAAACCCGGGCTTTTTTGAAAATGCCCAACGCACCTGGGTTTTTTTCGGGTTTTTTCAATAAAACCCGGATTTTTTCAATAAAACCCGGGTTTTTTCAATACAACTCGGGTTTTTTCAATACAACTCGGGTTTTTTCAATACAACTCATTTTTTTTTTCAACAAAGCACTGTTCATTTTTTTTTTAAACCAAATTCTGGTTTTGGTCAGTTTCATAAACCAGTTTTACTTCTTTCAAAATATAATCTTAACAAACGGAATAAATGGTTAATGTCTTAAGTTTTGTTGCCATATAAGTATTTCTAAATTCTACTGCATAATGTTGTAACATTATAATTTCAGCGCTATTTCAAATATTATTTTGACTTGTTCACTGTTGCAATTTTTTTTTTTTTATGTTTCCTATTTAAGATTTTTAAGATGGTAATAAAGTATAAGAATTTAAAAAAAATTATTCATGCATGTGATCAAACTACTTCATTAAGAACCTTTTAAAAATAGTTTTCATTATTTTATTTATAGTTGTGTGAAAGCAATTCCAAGAATATTATCAGTGAAGAAAGGCTGGAGGATGGGGAGGAGATGTTAGTCACTGATAACAATGGAAACACTCCAGGTTACAGCTGCCTGGCTCATGTGTCATTGGTCATCTCACATTTCCTTTTGTTTAGTCTAAAAATAAAGCTCTTGTAGTTAATAATTATCAGTACACCCCGTTCCCCTTTTTACCTTGAGGACAAAGTCGTCCTTATATTTCCCTCCTTTTGCTATTCTATACTCATCTCAGCAGTCAGCAGCTAGCTTCCAGTCAAGGCACACTGGTACTTCGTCTCTTGTATCATGAAGTAAATAATTAGTGCCCTGCAGGGTTTGGTTTATTATCTTTTATACTGGTACTTCTACAATGCCTTTTGTAGCAAATTCAGGAAGGAAAAGTGCTACAGATAGGACTGAAGTACTGAAAGTTGATGGGAGCTGTAAAGTTAAGTGCAAATATTGTCTAAGTGAAATTTCTGGGAAGATAGAAAGAATTCGTGTTCGTCTTTCTAAATGTGTTAAGAGGAGTTCTAATTGTTCAATGACTCTTGAACTAGACAGCGACTCTGTAGATGATGTGTGTGTACCTTCACAGTCTACTAGCTTGAGTAAAGGTAGTAAAACTGTGTCATCAACAGTCTTAATGGCACTACCTTCAACATATTTAGTATCTGAAAAACCCTGCTCTTCATCTTTGCCGGTAGGACAAAAAATTCAAACAAAGGTTACAGATTTTACTCAGGTTACAACTTCTACTCAGAAAAAGTTTTTAGATAAATCTATTGCAAAATTTTTTTACTCTAGTAACATTGCTTTTAATGCAGCAGATACCACTACATTTAAAGAAATGATACAGTGTTTGCGTCCTGGCTATAAACCCCCTAACCGACGACAGTTGGCCAATGAATTGCTAGATGAAGTACACACAGAAGTGGAAAATGCCCTTAAAGATAGTTTGAGTGATGCAACGGTTACTATCCTTCTAGATGGGTGGTCATCTGTAAAAATTATCCCATCATTGCTTCAGCAATTTACACAGGAAAAGAAAGTTTTTTACTAAACACAGTAGACTGTGGCTCTGAGAAGAAAACAGCTGAATACTGCTGTGAACTACTCGTCAGTTTCATAAAAGAAATTGAAGAAAAATACAATCAACAAGTAAGTACATATTAAAACCCATTAATTAGTATAAATACATTTTTTTAGGAGCGTTAAAAGATGTTTCACTCTTTTTTCAGTAGTGTCTGACTTTGTATTGGAAGTAAGTAATAGAGAATTTTCTGTGACAAAAACAAACCCCTTGTTTATATTGTTCATTTTTAAGGTTTCTATTTTGTGTACTGCTTACATTTTTTTTTTAAATTTAGTGTTTTAAGATTGATTTCAACCCCCTAGTTCTTTTCTATGCTTTTAAAGAACTATATTTACCATAGAAAAACAAATTAGTCTTAACTAAATTATCGCTTACTTTATATTACTCAACTTACATATTTATTTTTAGGTATTTGCAGTTTGCTCGGACAACGAAGCGAAGATGCAGAAAATGAAGGAACTTGTCAAAACCCAGTATCCAAATTTGCTTACGTATGGTTGTTCAGCACATTATCTCAATTTAGTTGAGAAATATGTAACTCCAAACACTGTCCTCAAGATTCTTGAAGTTCAGAAGTACCACCGTAATCACCATCAACCTCACGTAAGTAATAACACAACATTATTGTTCTCCAATGCATGGATAACTTTACTAATTAAAACTACTATTAAGAATAATCAATTTCTGTTTTAATTGTAGAGTTGGTTGAAGGAAAAAGGAGGTATGATGCCACAAATTCCCAATGAAACTCGTTGGAATTCACAAATGGATTGCATTAACACATTCATTGCAAATTACCACGAATATCAAGAGATCAGAGCAGAACAACCAAACTATGATGAAGGAATTGGCAAAATACTTGACAATGCAGGGATTTACCGTGAAGCTCTACATCTGCAGCAACAACTCAAAGAAGTCTCTGCTGCCTTAGACACAGGGAGTAATGAAAATTCTGGTTAAAATATACCATTACTTTTATATTGTGCTAAGAAATATACGTGAAAAATATTTTAAAGTTGATGAGAGTAGCTAACTTCTTTGTTTAAAAAAATTTAAGTAAACCTGTTCACCTCTGTTTAATTTTATTTGGAAAGTAGCATTATATTATATTTTTAGGGGGGGGGGGCTAACTGCCTTTTGTTTGGGTAGACAAATAGGTATGTTAACTTAAGGAACTGCACAGGTATTTGCATGATGTACTTGGAGTTAAAAGTGGGGATGGGAAACCACATGGTGAAAACCCACCACTACTAATGTACTCAGCTTGGATCAAACCCACGACCCTCTAAATACAGGTCAAGTTTTACTACTGATATTAAAATAAAAAACTTATAACTGCCTAAAATACATATATATATACATACATACATACATACCAGTGGCCTATTAATATTCCTTTCTGGTACTGGGTATACACATCTACAGGTGTTAAACATACATAAGACATGACATAAGAACTAGGGAGCATGCACCTTGTAAGTCTTTAGATATAGTTTTGTAGTGATTGCTACATAAAAAAAATTTTAATTGGTTTCAGTTGCAGAAGGATAATGCAACATTATCAATTGCAGTTGCGGTATGGATTAACCTTACGAACAGTGAGATACTTGAACCATACAGGGATGAAATTAAAGAAAGAATGGAGCAAGCACTGAAGCCATTTCATTACTTGTGTAATATCATTGATCCCAATAATAAAGGTACTGTGTTAGAATTATTTACTTTATTTGCATTTCAGTTTTAAAGTACATGGCTTATACATTTTGTGGCCATTAGCTACGGGCACAAATTCTTACTTTTTTTTCCTTTTTGTATTATTGTAGGTGCACATTTAACTTCTGAACAAGAAGAAATTGCAGAGAGTTGGATAATGGACAATTACCCTGAATTTCTGCCCTGGATTATTGCATTTAAAATCATGGACACAGATTTTTACCCCAAATCTTTGTTCCATGAATCTGTAGTCACAAGTTTCTCTCCTCGTAAGTGGCGGAGGATTGCTGAGAAGAAAATACCGCACGAAAAAAATCCTCCTCCAAATATGTGCAAACTATTTTCAGATTTGCTTAGCTGCCCAGCGAGTTCTGCTTCAATCGAAAGGTTGTTTTAAAATTTTGGTCTTGTATGGTCCAAATTAAGAAACAAGCTGGGAGTAGACAAAGCCCACAAACAAGTCTATCGGTTTTTGCATGGGCAGCCTTTGGACTGGTGATAGTAGATTTTTGTGTTAATTTAGTTATATTTGTGTGTGTGAACTAAAATTACAATGGAACGTTAGAAAGATGTTTGTAATTTTTAAGTAAGTAGTTGTAGTTTTGAGATAATGATAATAAAATTTTATAGTGAAGCTCAAACAGATAAAAATATTAACTGTTTTTGAGGTAGATGTAAATAAACCTTGTGAAAAAAAACAGGCTGGTGGTTATTCTTAAATATAACCCATCTTCCTAAAGACTAAACAAGTCCATTATCATCACGTTATAATATAAAAATCTTTAAATTACAGAACTTGTGATTTATTGTACTTACGTATGTAGGCCTACTTTGAGAATGTGTTTTTAACAAATACTTTAAAATTATAACTTATTAATCCAACAAAACATTTTTTTTCTTTTCAAAATTTACAAAAAACCCATGTGAATAAAACCCAGGTGGGTTTTTTCAAATGGGTTTTATTGAAAAACCCCAACCCAAAACCCGCGGGTCGGGTCCAATCGTGCCAACCCTGCAGCGAAGACATTCTGGCGTGAGTGACTGAATTTGCCGTCCTCCTGGCTTTTACATTTGTGTATTCCTAAATATTCTATGCCTCCACCTTCCATTTTAGGGTATACACTGACGGGCGATATTTTCGTAGCAACTACAGGACTCGACTTTGTGCCTCTTTCTGCTGTTCCACTGTCCTCCCACCACCGCGCTGTGAAGCGTCAAATTAACTGCCGGCAACAGTACGCTCCAAGTATATAACTGCGGGCATTTTAGCAGCTTGGTAGCGGCGCTTCATTGGGAGTCTGCGTTCTGAACCTCGCCTTGTTCAGTGTTCCACTGCACTCCCACCACCGCGCTGTGAAGCGTCAAATTAACTGCCGTCAACAGTACGCTCCAAGTATATAACTGCGGGCATTTTAGCAGCTTGGTAGCGGCGCTTCATTGGGAGTCTGCGTTCTGAACCTCGCCTTGTTCAGTGTTCCACTGCACTCCCACCACCGCGCTGTGAAGCG
>PNEQ01117147.1:9709-25771 GCA_003012365.1 Medauroidea extradentata | reverse complement strand
CTATTCTGATTCTTGCTGTAATGGCTGCAAAATTAGCATGCAAAGTTCGTTTAAAAGTGTCAAAACATATATTAAAATTTTTTTCTAAAAAAATTATGTTTCTCCAACACTTGTCATTTATGTCTACTACAAAATAAATAATTTGAAGTTCATTTTAACATTATTTATTTAGGGAATAATCCCCCTTAACGAGGTTCCAATGTACATAAAATTTTGTTAAAATCTACTGAGTGGTTTTCGAGATACGGGGTGTTCAGTCATTTGGGGACCCCGAATAGCACTATGTCACTAGTACGTAGTGAGCGGAAGGGAGGGGGGCAGTGGCGGAGAGCTGACAATTTATTGGCAATATCGGTTGAGACAAGTATCTGTTATAACGACAGTTTCTGCCGCCATTGTCAACTTTCGTCTTAACGAGGTTCGACTGTACATTTTTCATAGTAATTTAATGAAAAGAAGATAAATATTCACTGAAAGAATATTTACCTTGGGCCTAAAAATGCTAACATTAACATAAATGCTTATAAAACTAACCTTGGCCCTAAATCAGCCACTGCCGAAGCATTACCATACAGGATCATATGCCCCGCTCCTTTGTCATCTCCAACCGTCAGGAACAATAGCACTGACTATGAACAAAAACAACAAACACACATGGCATATGCTCACATCGTAACCAATAAACAATCTCTACACTTCCTGTAGAAGTTCCAAAAATGTTTTCACTGCTTGCAGATTGTTTTATGGTTATGCAACATTGATAGCAATTTGACAAATGACAACTTCATGTTAAAATCATGCTTCAAACTAACATTCACAGTTATTTTAACACATTAAAAATAGTATCTTAAGAATTTCTAACAATCATCACAGTACACCAATCCCTCGCCTAACGTGACTAATTCGTTCCACAAAATGTGCGCGCAAATTGAAATCGCTCTATCTGGAGAATTTTTTTAATATAAACAATGCGTGATTTATTTTTGCGCTCCAAATTGCGTATATACTACTTTTTTTCACAAATTGCGTTATCAAAACACCATGAAATAAACCAGGTTAAAGAATTTTATAAGTTTATAACTTATCAGAATTATGTTAAATGTGATGGCTTGTCTTGAAAACGTAAACATCCTGAAAAGGTCAGCTGTTCGGCAGCGCGCAGCGTGAGCGAGCTAGTTGACCTTCAAAGCACGTGACTATTCCCGCGCTCGCCGTTTATTGCAGCGACACGTCGCCGCAAGACGTATCATTATAATTTTCCAGAACACTCGTCAAAAATATCTATCAATACACACCTCTGGAAATTTGTTTAGTTGTTTTTTTACTCGTAAAAAATTATTGAAATTACAAATGAAACTATGTCTATAATATGAAACATTTAGGCCTACTTTAACATACTAACACACAACTTTAATTAATAATAATAATAATAATAAAAAAAAAACTTTCATTAGCTTTTGCGGTAAAAATTAATAGCTTTTGTGTTATAAAATTAACACATTGTTACAGTTTTGAATGGCCTAAACACTTCCCTGACTACTGCCAGTAGACTCATTGTTTGTTGCTTTAAAAAATGTGTCCAGCTTCATTTGTTTTGGCTTCTTTTGCTCTAACAAATTTTTATAAACTTCACACTCCCGCTTCATCCCTTGAATAACAGCATTTCTCCTTCTTCATTCGGATCATTTTCATGCAGAACTGAAAATGCTTTGTTTATCAAACTGAAGAATTTTGAAATTTCTTTCTTTTCAAACTCTTTTCTGGGTGCAATTACGTCTTCTTCCTCTTGTTGTGGTGTAGAACACAGCTCCTCATCGTTTTCAAAAATTTCTTCTGCTGTTAACTCGACAGAATGTGATTCCAACAGATCCTGAATATCATTCGAATCGAGCTCATTAAATTCCAGACCATGCCCCATGGCTACAATATCAACTATAACATCTTCCAGATGATCATCGACAGGCTCAAATCCCTTGAATTCTTGGGTAAAGAAGGGGCAAATTTTCTTCCACACTCCATGAAGACTTGACTGTGTAATTTCTTCACAACATGCAGCAATGTTGTCGATTGCATGCTTAATATTGTACGATTTCCAGAATTCTTTGATAGTCGGCTTTTCATCCCCGTCAGTTGCCGAGATAAGTTGACGAAATGTCCGTCGGAGATAGTAGGCTTTCAAAGTGGAAATAATCCCCTGATCCATGGGTTGCAACGACGACGTTGTGTTCTTCGGTAAAAAGATAACCTTGATATTTTCGGACATGTGGTCTAATTCCGTTGGATGGCCAGGTGCATTATCCAATATTAATAATGCTTTATTGTCGAGATTGTGTCTCTTGTTGTATGCAGTTACTGCGGGTACAAAATGGTTACGAAACCAGTCGCTGAAAATAGCCATTGTGATCCAGCCTTTCCGATTAGCTTTCCAAATTACTGGTAAATGACTCTTGGAAAATCCTTTCAGTGCCGGATGATAAACTAAAAGTGGCTTCAATTTATGGTCGCCAGATGCATTGCTACCTAGCAAAAGTGTAAAACGGTCTTTTGAAATTTTAAAGCCCGGTGCTGATTTCTCTTCTTTGGAAACATACGTCCTATCTGGCATTTTCTTCCAATAGAGGCCGGTTTCGTCTGCGTTGTACTCTTGTTGCGGACTGTACTCTCCTTCTACGATGACATCTTCAATTACAGCTGGGAAGTTTGTAGCTGTGTTTTCATCTGCACTTGCTGCCTCCCCTTTCTTCTTTATAGAATGCAGATTGTATCTGTTGATGAACTTTTCAAACCACCCGTTACTTGCAGTAAAATTTTTATCACTGTCTGGATACTTGCTTTTCAATTTATCAAAAATTAGCAATGCTTTTTTGCGTATCACTGCTTGGTTGACACCTGTTCTGTCTCGCCCGTGATTTTTTTCGTTGCAGCATTCATTTAATAATCTTTCCATATGAATCATGTGCTCACTTCTGTTCCTATACCGAACGCCGAAAATGTTGCCGCTAGAGCCAACTGCATCCGATGTGCACAAACTTTCAATACTATTCCTATATTTTATGATTGTTCGCACAGTTGATTCACTTAAACCTAATGCGCGACCAATATAAGTATGTCCTTCATGAGCGTCTGCCCGCCGTAACACTTCAAGCTTGGTCTCGAGAGAGATTGTTTTGCGCTTCTTCACTGGATCACCGGAACAAGCCGACGTAGCACTACGCTTGGAAGCCATGATGATACTGAACCACAGGTGCACCGGCCGGCCGCGCACAGCTGTTAGTTTTCAACCAGGCCGTATGACGTCATGCCAGGACGGCACGCGCGCTCAGGGGTGTACAAAAAGACGCAGCTTCTTACAAACTGCGCGCAACAAAGGTCGTTGAACTATTTCGTGTTAATTGAAATTACACTCATGTTAATAGAAAATCGGACTGTAAAATTTTGGTCGCGCTAATTAAATTCGCGCAGCTCGAGGTCGTGCTAAATGAGGGATAGGTGTACCGTATCATGCCATACGCAAATATCTCTGGATTCTAACTTTTCAATTATCTGCAGAAAGGCTGCATACAGTGCATGTGCTTCACGATAAAATTGACAATTTTGAAATCATCCTTTGAAAAAAAAATTACTGTCTGTTACAACACATAATACCACGTTACTCATCAGCAATAATTTTCTCACGCCTTGTACAGTTGGCAGTGAAACACCAAATGTACATTCATACATTTTCTTATTTAAATACAATACATGCTCAACTATTCACGTTAATTAATGTTGGGCAATAAACAGATAAATGGGAAACACTGATAAAATGAAAATAATCCCTATTACAACATAAAAAAATAGTAATGAATAACTGTTTAGGATTTTTTATTATTATTCACTTCAATACCACAACCACATTAAGTGAATATGCTATTGTACATTTTTGCCTTTAATTCCATTAAAAAACAAAAATCCAAAATTTTAAAATTCTATTTACTTTTAGTATTAAAACACACAATGCTGTATGGATACCCCACAAACCGGTAATCTGCTCCGGATAATCAGGAGTTTACTGTACAACAATCCTGAATTACTATGAAATGAAACTTTAACCCTGTGTTTTAGCTTCTGTATTTCATACAGTATTTACGCAAAAATAACGAAAATATGTAAAAGCGGGAAAAGGCCGCTAGGCTACTAATTACTATAAAATGTAGATAGGAGTGTACAAGTACTTACAGAGCTATACTGCACGTAGAGGAACATATAACACACTTAAGGACAACACACATCCGCGCAAAATGTGTGTTGTCCTTAAGTGTGTTACATGTTCCTCTAAGTACAGTACAGCTCTGTAAATACTTGTACACTCCTGTCTACATTTCATAGCAATACCCAAAAATAAGACGTAGAATACACAACAACCGTTACATTTCCACTTTGTTCTAGGGGAAAAATTAATCTCCTGTAAAATAAAATGTCCAGAAATATTTAGTTCGTTACTATTGAAGAGTAAATTTTAACATACTTCGTTGGTTAAATAGATCAAACATGTTTCCCAGTCATCATGCATCATTAAAATAATGTTGTGTATAGTATGTTTCAAATGCTTTACTATTTACGTAAAACAAAACGAACACACGTAATGTGCTTGAGTGAGCACTCAATTTACACTTTCTATATAATTAGGAATGAAACTTTGTCTTCCACATGATTTTGTTATATTTTATTTATATCAACAAATATATGAAATGCCAAACAAACACATGATTGTACTCATAAGTCTCAAAAATAAGATAACCCCAGTTTTTGGGAAGCAAAAACTGGAATAACACAACCTTATATTCAGATAAATATGGAGTACGTTTTTTCGCTACTTACTATTACTATTTTCACTGACCAAACAAATTAGCTTTCTACAAGCGAGCAGAAAGTGTTACAGCCAACCTGACTTGTCTGCGGATAAAAGTTCAAAATTCCAACATTAAGATTGTGAAAACTTCTCACTTCACAACAAAGAGTTGTGATATAGACAACAGAAGATGCACAAAATGATGTTACAGGATGTCCACTGAAGATCCTGTTTGAAATTCCCTGTTTACCAGACAGTATCTTTTAACTTTCCTTGATTTTCAGGACTACAACTATGTAGGTTTCCTACCAAATTTGTTTTCTTGCCGATGAAACAAACGTACTCACACCCAATACGAGCAGATAAAAATTCATAAAAAATATAACAACAAAAATGTTCAGTGTCAATGCAATGTTTTGTTGTCTAGGCCAACTCCATCAACCACCAAGACGTCAAGTTTGTGCATAAAATATGCTTCGTCCGTGAGCATTTCTACCGTCAAGCACTAGGTCTGCAAGTACTTGTAAGCATCTCCTTTCCATCTAAATACAGCAAAATGAACAGCGAACAAACAACTGTTTGTTTATAATGACACAAATGAAAGGAAGAGGCAGGTAGGCTATTATAAATGTGACAGGTTGGGCGGTTGAAAATACTTACATCGTAGTTAACTTCATATCCTGGTCACGGCACCAAGTAAATGTAGCGCGACCGATACGCTAACACTGTATACTTGAATTAGACCATCCTGGTCCGTTAAATGTCTTATCCTTAAAGAAGGATGTATGAATTTGTAACGGAACTAGTCCATAGTTGGAGACAGACAACACTTAATTTTGAGCTCGAAATTAGTTTATTTACTTAGTTTTCTTCCCTCTTTACTTACATGGTTCAAACTGCGGTTAAGATCAAACTAAAGTCGCACAGTAGTCCGACAGGACTGTTTAACGACTGTTTACATTATTACTTTATAAAATTTGAAGAACCCGGTGAAGCTTCAGAGAGTGAAAGCGTAAACGTAGGAGAGCTAAAAATGTCATTATAACCGACAAAACCCCATAAGGGCAAAACCTACTTTGCAAAATTTATTGACAAAATAAAAGAAAACCAAGCTCTGGGACCACCGCCCCGATACATTAAATTCCGCCTTACACCCCACATCACAACCTTATCGCCCATCTGTCCTTTTCCTTCGACACTAAAAAATGCACGAGACGCCTACACACGTCCGACACGCACCAAGGTTCCCCAAACACAGACGCTTCAACATGGTGGACCCATGCCATCAACCTTCACTCTCTCTGCCACCTCTGGTGGCCACCCACCGAAACACAAAAATGGAAAATTACCATTCAAATAACATACAACATATAACTTATCAAAGCAAAAGTTAAAATAACCTAAATCTAAAACATTTACATGAATATTATTTATAAGACTTACATTTATTATATAAAACCACAATTTATGCTTGAAATAACGTCTATCTCCTACACTGGGAGACACGGCGCACGTGCAACCAGAGCACAATAAGATAATAAAAACAAACCACGCTATGCTAAAAATAGAACAACCCAGCAGCTGGACACCTGGCCGCTACCTGACCTGGGTCAACTACAACGCAGGCCGAGCACACATTTGTAACACCCAACAATGGTACTGCCGCTAAAAAAACTATTAAACATGAAACCAAAATTAAACTAAACTCAAATAAATTAAATACTACTGTACTTAGACGAAGCTAAATACTGGCAAGGGCCAAGTATCCATTTAAATTACAGCAAACAAAATGATGAAACTAACAATGCTGGAAAACCAGTGAAGCTAATTCTATGATTAAATAAAAAAAAATTTAAACATAACATTAATAAACTAAAGAGAAAACTAAATAAGACCTATGCCCGGTGGGTGGACCGCTTCACAGTATGTATAAAAGACAGAAGCACAAGTACTTTCGTGTTGGTACTGGACAGATTCATACAAATACAGATTTTGTGTCATCCTCTGTATTTGTATCTATAAAGTACGTAAGTACTTGTGCTTCTGTCTTTTGTACATCTGTACTTTATAATTGACGTTTCTGGGAATGACGCAGACAAACTTTCTTCACACATTGCATAAAATGAAAGAAACAAGTGACACAATCCAGCATTAGTTTTACTGGTGGCAAGAACAGTAAAAACGTGGGTAAAACTGTGCACATCTTACATACCAGGATAAATACACATGTGGCGTCATTTAACAACCGCTATTTTCAGGTCTGCTTCGAAACTCTGATACTTACTTTTGTAGTTGAAAGTCGGTTTTATCGATTCACACAAAACAAATGTCTCGAAACAAAGATATGTTTAGTTCGGAACATGTCAAAAATTGTCAAACTCTTTTGTATAATTTTGCACATAACCAATCAATTTCACAGTTTCATACAAAGATGGCAATTTTGTATGTCGTGAAAATCATGTGGCTTTAAAATGTAATTACTGTATAACTTATAGGCTATTCAAAGTTATTAATTTTTAACACACGTTTCTGTACCGTCAAATTATAAATATAAACGCTATTTCATAAATATTTCGAAGGCCTAAATACATCAGGCTCATAGTTAAAATTGTTAAGTATACTGGAAAACAGTGGAAGATCAATATACTGTAGGCCTCATTAATAATAGATTTATTGCATTTTTTTGTTGTAAAAAATGTCTGCTTTACAACGGGAAAAAAATAATATTCATTCTGGTGAAAAATTATCGATAAAAAAAAAAAAAAAAAAAACTCGTATACTACATTCTAATCACACATTTGTATTTTTGTGTTGGATAAGCCTAAACAAACCATCAAATGTTGAAATATGTGGATTTTCTAACTTTCAATTAACAGATTTTTAAAAGAAAATGATTTCATTTAAATATTTAACTAATATAAGATACTTTGCACAAGTTTGTTACCCCCAAAATATTTGTTGGCATAAAAAAATTAGGTAACTTTATGACAAAATGATATGAAAAATAGTGAAAAGTTAAAAAAAGTCACCTTATCAAAATTGAAGAAACCATGAAAATATTTTCACCAAAAACAAGTGTCTCTATGAACTGCTACTTTTAAGACTATTTTTGTGCTGGGAATTAGTATCCGAGCATTTTTAGATTTAATTTGTAAGTGGCAGTTTCACAAGGACTGGAATACAAATGTAAACACTGTACAAGTCTGTGTGTATAAACACAGCAAGAATGTACAAATTATGTACTAGTAGTTGTAAATACAACACAACATACGTTTAAAGTATGATAATCTCAGTCAACACTTGAAGAAAATACTCACCTGATTTCCTACTTCATTTATGAAAGTATTCATGAAATCTGAATCAGCTTCACGCCTAAAAATAATAAAAAAAAATTATGTAACCACATTACAGTTTGTTTCCTTATATGTCAGTAAATTTTGACAGCCATTTCGGAAATTTTTTGTTAGTATCACAATTACAATGCAAGACAAAAGTTACTGAACATATAGAAGACTGTGGACATCTCAAATTCAGTTTAGAACTGCAATTTTTCACTTGCACTGCCAAAACAACTATAAAACAAGAAAAGTACATAAGTGCTCTTAGAACTATTAAAAACACAATAATTATTACGATTAAAAATAATACCTCACCTAAAAAATTAATTTTAATACATTGCAAACAATATATTGTGAAAAATAGTCGCAGGATACTGTACATTATTATGTGCTTGGGCATTAGAAGTTGAATGTGCCTTACAAATTATCTTTCATGATATTTGCCCGAATATATTATATTTTTTCCAAAAATTACTTCCAAAACTTTGGGAGTCGTCTTATTTTTGCACAACAATAAAATCTGAGATTAATCTTTATGCATGAAAATTTATGCACGTAAAAACGTCTGCAGTTTTAGGGAAATGCATATTCTTTATGAAAACATGAGTTTGGTAAATATTAAAAGCAAAAGTAACACTGGCATAACCGAAAGTGAGGTTAACAAAATAATCACCATTTCTACTGGTCTTTGATTTTGGCGGGTTCATACCTGTAACTTCGTAAGTAATTCACAAAATAGGTGCTAAAATATTGGTACATGAAATACATGCACAAACGTCAGTGCATCACAATTCACCGCAGGTGGCCGTCTACATAGGTATTTTCTGGTAGTTTGCTAGGCAAAATGGTGGACGGCAGTAAACAAAACATCTTGTAATTTAGAGCGTGTTCCATTATGCTCATGCGCACATCGCCAATTGAATGTA
The DNA here is from genome assembly GCA_003012365.1 of Medauroidea extradentata. NCBI lineage: Eukaryota > Metazoa > Arthropoda > Insecta > Phasmatodea > Phasmatidae > Medauroidea > Medauroidea extradentata. The sequence goes on along the minus strand of PNEQ01117147.1, from coordinate 16,676 downwards.
GAATATTATTTTATTATTTTATAATTCTAAGGGCATTCTTTTCTATGGCGACGAAACAACATGGCATCATGTTTAGGAACATTGCGTATGTTTGTTTTTGTTATTAAAGACTTTTTTTAGTTTGTGATTTAGATTAGGCATGACAACAAACAAAAGCACATGTTAAATAATGTGTGGCCACGTTAAGAAAATAGATATTACAAATAAAACAGAAAGAGTTGTGCACAAGTACTCACAGGATGGTACTTGCAGATAGAAACACACACACATAGGACGAACACATTTCTCCGCGGACGCGTGGTCACAACGTTTCGCAGACTACATCTGCTTCATCAGGTGAGTGGAGGCACACTGAAGTCTATTGTCCAGCAGTGGTTGGTAATCAGTACACCTAGCGGCCAGAGGGCGAACTAAGGTGCGGCGGGAAGTTTGAAATAAGGGTTTGTTATCTGAGGTTAAGGCCAGGTGGCTGTCTGGATTTTGTAATGTATTGATGTGCCAGTTCCCAGCGTCTTAATTCTGCTTTGTTTTTGTTATTCAACTGTGGTAGAGCCCTCACCATTCTGGTTGTATAACAGGAATCAAAAGTTGGAGTTATGAAGTGCTGCATGTGCAGCAACTGGCTTCTCATGTGGATCAACCTCCGCTCCAGCTGTGGCTTTTTTGGTGTCAGCTCTGTGGCCATTCATCTTCTGTGTGAGAGTGTTGGTGGTTAGGCCGATATACTCTGCATTGCAGTGAGTGCACTGTAGCTGGTAGATGAGGTTTTCAGTTGCACAGTTGTAGCTTCCTGGTATGGAGTAGGTTTGATTAGTCTGTCTGCTATTGAATTATGTGGAAGGTTGATGTATTGCACAGGAGCCGCAGCGTGGTTTATTACAAGGGTGAAACCCCTGGGGGTGGTTCTATCATCTGATGTGATAATGGCTGGCAGTTTGGGGCGGACCAGTTTGTTACGGAGGTTGGGGGGACGTTTGAATACCAGCCTTGGTGGTTTAGTGAGCAAGTTTTGGGTGAGTGGTGAGGAGGTCAGGATTTTGTGCCCACAGTTCAGTATTGTTTTGAGTTTGTGCAGACCTTCGTGGCATGGGACAACCAGGGGGATTTCAGAATTGCCAAGCTTGGTTGAGTCGTCACTAGTTGTAGTGGCTCGCTGTATTTGTTCATGCACCAGTGATTTCGGGTAACCTCTGTTTATGAAGGCCTTGGCTATTTGTTCACACTGTTTGTTAAGGTCTGTTTGTGGGAGAGCCCCTGAAGTGGTCCTTGGGTATTTAGGAAGTGTTGGATTTGATCGTGGAATTCGGCTGTTGGGTTCTCTTGCAGTTGTCTGTAAGTGGTGGAATCTTCCAGTTGTTTTTTTGCTTCCAGAATATAATCCTCAGATAACAAACCCTTATCTCAAACTTCCCGCCGCACCTTAGTTCGCCCTCTGGCCGCTAGGTGTACTGATTACCAACCACCGCTGGACAATAGACTTCAGAGTGCCTCCACTCACCTGATGAAGTAGATGTAGTCTGCGAAACGTTGTGACCGCGCATCCGCAGAGAAATGTGTTCGTCCTATGTGTGTGTGTTTCTATCTGCAAGTACCATCCTGTGAGTACTTGTGCACAAATCTTTCTGTTATATTTGTAATTAGTAGCCTAGCGGCCTTTCCCGCCATTGTCCTAAGAAAATAGATATTTCTGCATCACAGCGAAGAAAATTTGAGCGCTGTATTTACAAGTACAATGCAAAATTTAAACGAAGGTGGTTAGGTATGCAAAAATGTGCAACAATTGTACTGCAACAAGTATGAGACTTTGTAAAAATAAAGGGTTTTGTTAACAGGTTAAGCTTCTTCCTATTATAGCAAGGCATATGTATATTAAGATGAATTTCATATTTTGGTTTTGATCAATGAAATAAATATGTAGACATAAGATCAAGGTGCTCATAGACTGGTACTTCTTGATAGTTTCAGACACATGAAAAGACAAACACATTGTTGCACGGTTACCTGATGAAGCTGGCCTAGCCAGTGAAATGTCACGCAACCACGCAACAATAAGTTCATCATTTTACATGTGTGTAACTATCAAGAAGTACCCACCTGTGAGCACATCAATCTTCTGTCTACTTTTAATTGGTTAACATAGTGGCCAAAGCCAACTTCACCAACATTTTTGGTTTTTAGTTTATTTTCAAGGCTTGTTAATAGGGAATTGTGTCAAAATTAAAATTTTCCTTTTATCATATTAAATTCAGGTAAATACGGTATGTAAAATCTTAGATCTAATAATCTAACTACAGCAGCAGCAATATTCTGTTTTACAAAGGAATTCCAACATTTACCTCAGAGTGATTATAAAAATTATGGAAAACAAATTGAATACCAAAATTTTAAAGGCCAAAATGGGAATCGAACTCTGGTACTTCTTAAGGAAATTCGAATGTTTTAAAGCTGTGTTAAAATAAACACAAAGAAATTTACAATTAATACAAAATGTACACAACATGAGCAGTGTTTGGAAGTCAATGAGGAATTAACCATTATTCTCCTGAAGTTATAAATACCTGCACAACTATTTATGACATTTAAATCTAACCTTGTATCCTGGTGGATGAACTTACGCAAATACAGTGGATTCTCTATGTATTGAAACCTGATGGATTGAAATACCTGCATCCATGGAACACATTCTGGGGTCGATTAATTAATTTTACAGCATTTTAAGACCATATCCATTGAAATCCCTCATGTATTGAAAATTTTTGTCAGTCCCATGAGAAACGGTGGATAGAGAATCCACTGTATAAGCAATAATGAAGAAAAATATCTTAAATCTCGCTTAAACCTCACATTTGCGCTTACCTGTGAAGTGCGTAGAATTTTGGTAACGGACTTAGACGCACAAGTTTCTCTGCTTCAAGAACTGCAAGATCTTTCAAAACCGACTGCAAGTTCTAAAACAAACCAGCTCATAAACATAAAAACTACAATAACGACAGCACTAATAAAAACAAATACGATACAGAACACAATCATCCATTACAATCAAGGGAAGCAATAAAGTTGCCAGCTCTTAGATAATGTGTACCAGTCAGAGAAAGATAATTTATAAAATTACTGGTAGGCAAAAAAAAAATTACAGGGTCACAAATAGGTAATTACAATTTTTGCACATGATAATGTCATTGTGGTTAATTCACAAAGGGGATAATATGCAGGTAGATAATTGAATACAGTATGTATTAGCTGCATAATGGCCACACCTTTATTTTGAAAACCTTAAAGTAAAATTTATGAAAAAACTCGGTGCCTGTCCTTTACAACAGACGACACAATAATTAATGATGAGATTCTCTGGTCTTTTTCGTGTTTACCTTTGAGCCAAGAAATTTTTTCCTTTATTTTTTGGATAAAAGCTCATACTGTAGATGAGTAAACATTGAATTATTAGTACACTTACATGTTATTTACGCCACAACAAATCTTAAAGGTGAAAAAATTTGGGAAACTCATCATAATGGCTGCACCACATTTTTTGAGCCAAAAGTTTTGTCAAAGTATGTGACGATTATGCGAGTAAATGTGATGCAGCAGAATCATATTATAACGTTTCTGAAGAGACTAAAAAATGTATACTTTATAAAACGAAATTCATTATAAGAGGATAATTTATTGTTATAAAACAGTTTAGGGACCAAACATAAGAAACCTTATAAGCAGGAAAATGTTACACAAGGGTTCATTATAACAGAGTTCAATGTATTTACTGTACACACAAAACATTTCTATAACAGTTTATCCTCTAGAAATGTGTCGGCCCCAAGAAGTTCCAAGTTTCATAGACTTCGAAAAGTGGTTAGATTGCCCTACATGATTCCATTATGTTCCATTATAGTTATGGACTTAGCAAATGTGGGAAATATGCTGGGCAATCTGTTTCACACCTAGGTAAGTACGTAACAATTTTTATATTTAAGGCATAGAGAGCACGTTTATGTTTAATTTTTGTGGAGTTACAAAATAAATTGCAAAACAGTGCAAAGTATTTACCATCAAACTTGTGTATTTTTTTAATATTTTTTTTTCAGTCAGTTTCACAGTTTGAAAATATCTTGAAGTGGCTTTTAGATGTGCGAAACATTTGTCAGCTCATTAAAAAGCTGAATCTGACCCAATTTTATTTTCACAAAACTACTGTACCCCTATACTATCAGGAACCTAAGAAACCCAAAGAATATACTAAAAAACTAAAAGTGGTTTACATATTTCAGAAGTCATGATTTATTACCTTGTTGCAAACTTTGAATGATTTTTGCAGCTTGTCGGCCAACGAAACGTGCTCAGATGGACCACCCCTGTGATAAAAAGACACCTACAGTAATTAACGGTTAATCAAGTTAAGCCACTATAAATAGAGTACAGTAACTAGTACATAGTGTGAATATGTACTGTAATTCTTTAAAATAAAATGACGATACAAATACGTATTTATTTTTTAACTTTGAAGAAAACTGAAAGTTGCTTTAAGCACTTTAAATTTCAGAGAAAACATGACGGAACATTAGTATTGTACTGTATGAAGTATTTTGTAAGGTCAGAAAACAGAAGTACAAATTAAATTTGACAGAAAAATTTCAACGTTGAAGCAATAATATAGTAGTAGGTAGTTCAGAAATTTCTTCCTTTTAATCGTGTAAGTATAAAATACACAATTATAAAGAGCTCTGTATACCGTGTTTGCAGTTATAGAGTTTAGATGGAGAATTAGAACTAAAGGTAACTATTTACCAGCAAACCAATTTTTAAGAAAACTGCGTAAGAAATACTGTAAATGAAAATTTTTTTTTAAAATTAATTAAATTATTTATTATTCACTTTTTCCTTAAAGTAAAATTTGCATATACTTCAATATTCCAATCAAGATATTAAATTTAAGTTATTAAACTACATTTTTCTTCAAGAAAAATTGCAATCAAACAGTTATTGTTCTGATCCAATGATATGGTATTAGTTTTAATTAATTAATTAACAAAAAAAAACATAAAAGGTCCAGGGTACTGCACCGGTAGGCACGATTGCCCCGAAAGATGACACGAAATTAGACCCTAGAGTGCTGACGCGCTGGAATGAGAAGGGCGAGGGAAGCTGGAGATCCCAGAGAAAAACTGCCCACCAGCAGCATCATCCAACACGATTCCCACATGCAAAAAAAAAAAAATCGACCTTTGGCGGAAGACGCACTCAAGCAACTAAACCAACCATGATTCCATTTATTTTAATTTAAATTCCTTGCTTAAAATTAGTACACTAGCTGTATGATTGACAGGCAAGGACTATAAGTCTGTAAGAGGATAAACACACTTGTACATACTTCTAATATACGTAATAGACTGAATAAAAATTACTTCATAATTTTGTCATAAAAACCAAAATAATGTGGCGGACTTATCATAATATCAGTAAACAGCATATTTATACAACATTACGAGTAGACATTGGTTTTCCACGGGCGGTTATAGGGCCGAGCTACCCGGCCAAAGGAAACTGCAAAGTGAGGTCAACATTATGATCAGAATTTAAACATGTGTTTAAAAACGTAAAACATTTCCTGAAGAAATTTTAGGACTTAGAAGAAATATATGGATAACAGAAAATAATAAATAAAATTACTTTTTATAGTAGTACAGTGAACCCTCGATAACTCGGACCTCGATGTCCCGGACTTCGGATAACTCGGACAGGATTTTTAAAAAAATTTAATAATTTTTAATTAATTATTTTTTGCTTAAAAGACAAAAAATCGTTTCTGCTGGATTTAAATTCATCACATTATATTTTAGAACAGTATTAAACTTTATAACGAAGTCGTCCATCGCTACTTAGCCTTTAATAATCCCACAGTAAATATCTGGCAAGTTCCGTGTGATAAAATGTTGCTAGCGAGGCGCGCGACGCGTGAGTAAAGATGCAACGCAGCAGGCCGACCTCTCACTTCTTTATCTTTCCTCCCTCTTCGTCCTGCGAGCCAGGCACGCACGTGTGTCGTAAATAAACATTTCAATGTGGTGCTTGTGAAATGACGGTAACTACGGGTTATATTGACACATAAACGGAAAATTATTTTGTTCTGGTATGTACAATGAATTCACGGTTGCAAAACAAATTGTCCCGGACATTAAAAAGAAAAATTAAAAATCGTTGCTTTGCATTGCGATGAAGAAAAATTGGCGAGAAGGTTTTACGCCCCTTTAACAACAATATTTTCAAGAGCTGATGTGGGTGGTGAAAGAACAACACAACATCCATGCCCAAGCCGGACACGATGAGTCACGCTCGCTTGTTGATGATGCTCTGTTGATAACGTAACGGCGTTTGGAGAGTTGTAACGTTTTAAGCGTGAATCGGATTTGTTTGTAAACTACTTCACGGGAAATAATAGCGTACATGTAATGGACCGTAAAACGTAAACGTCTTATGCGGTATAATTTTAAACGATTTTCATTGAGTGACGCACGTGAATGGATTAACAAGATTTTGTAGTCTTAATTTTTCCATTTTACTATACACCGACAAAACCGTTTTCTTTATTTTAGAAGAAATGTTCACGTCATGAACGAGTAAATATAGAAAAAAAATTTACATTTGTTATATTCTACACCAAAAAAAAAAATTTACAAGGTAATTTTTTGAAAACCCCTTATAATGGCCGCACCTCATTTTTTGGGCCTAAAATTTGGTCAAAAATATGCGGCGATTACGCAAGTAAATACGGTCACTCTGTAGAACATGATTAAAATTTTATTGCTTTATAATATGACAATTTGTGTAAGAATACAGCTGTAAATTATGTGTTCTATGATGCAATTTACATACATAAAATTAAATTTTAAAATTAGTAGTGTTAAAATATGTTCACATAATGTACAGTGACCCAGAAGGATTGTTAATTACAGTACCGTTTTTATTCATGTAT
>PNEQ01117146.1:0-20561 GCA_003012365.1 Medauroidea extradentata | reverse complement strand
TGTGACAATTGAACTATTCTAGAGACTTGAAATTGACAGGGGGTGTTACGAGATTTGTAAACAATCTCTCTAGTTGGCTGTCCTGCCGCTAGTAGAGCACTTATGTAAATAAAGAAAGTTAGTTGATGGCGAACCTCAGATGTGTGTAGACATGTTGTTATTGTGCGGATAATACAACTGACCGTAATATGTTAACAGATACAGGCACAAGGACAGATTTCTTAGGTAAGCAATTGTATGATTTTGAATGATCAAGTTCAACTACTCCCACACAGTAACAAAGTAACTCAAGTAAAATATAATTTCCAAGATTTTAAGTTACCAGATATAAAGTCTTTGCTAACAGTTGAAGAAAGCGATGGGATTGGCATAGCACAAGTAGAATTTCAAATAAACACAAGTCATGTTGATTAGGGATCAAAAGTTGATTTAAAACACTTGATGACACAAGTTAAACAATTGAAAAACAATAAGATTGCAGAACTACAAGGAAGGAAAGAGAGATCATCCTTAGCTATAATTATGGGTCTTGGAATCTTCATACTCGTCCTATTCTGTCTGAGACGACAGGTGATATCGCTGGCAAATAAGTCTACAGAGGAAGGAGGGTAGTCAACGCAAGCTGATGGCAGACCATGATATTTCGTCAGAGGGTCAACCCGAGGACATCGAGCTGTCCGAGAACCAGAGCAGAGCCCAGCTGCCCGTTCCAGCATCCAGTGTTCCAGTTGCAATGAACCGTAACCACTTGTTTTAGTCGTAATGCAGTCATCAGAAGCAATGAATAAGGGAGTACCTCTACAATAAGTGTTGTGTGAAAAGTGTTTAAAAGCAGAGTAAAGTGCATGATTAAATGAATAAAGAGAAAATTTGCAAAGTTCACGGATAATAAGATGAAAAGAAAGTGTAAATATCACTCATGTACAAATATGTATGTTCATATGAAAGGTCTAAATAATCCAAATATATAATATATTCAATTAATCACACGTTAATATATTCAATTAATCATATATTAATATTAAAGGTGTTTATTGTTCACATATTCAAGTAATTGTAAACTGTTTGCGTAAATATGACAAGAGTAAATATGTTTAAATACTTTTATGAAATCAAATAGTAGCACGTAAAATAAATCATCACAATGTACACTGCATGAGAAATATAAAGCTACAATAGAGAAAATAGCACACATCAAAGACATTTGATATAAATAATACCACCGAAAGGGAAATAACATATATCACAAGGGAATTAAAAATGTTTTATGTGCATATTATGAATTGATGAATTGTTTAAAGTATATTAAGTCATGTATTGATTGTTTAAGATGTATTGATTTGTTTCAGACTTCCAATAGTGTATTCTTGATTGAGTTATGTGAATTCACTAGGGAAAAGCTAATACACATATATATTTTTTAAATATTTTTAATTTGATTTTGAAAAGTTAATGTTATGTTAAAGTAAGTTCAGTCCATTAGTAGAATGTATTTTTACATTTCTTGGGCGTGGAATAGAGTCATACGCCTTAAGAACACAAGACAATGTTGCACGCTGAGTAGCAAGCCATATCAGCGCAACCGAAAAGAACACATCTGTTAGCAAGACGCTATTGTCGCACCGGAGGTCACTTCCCGTCGAACGCAGGAGGAGTCGCTAAACGCTACTGCACTTGCATCTAATACAGTCCAATCAAGTTAGAATTTCCAATGAACTTTCCGAGCATCGAACCGATGATCTTTGGACTAGAGAGACCTTATCTAGGTGGAAGAGGGTGGTTGTAGTGCCCAGAACACAGTTCAGACATTGCATCAGAAAGCAGTTCGCCTCACATGCAAGTTATCAAGGCTAACCGGTAGTTATACATCCGGTACAAGTTTATTATAGAGTTGTTTGTCAGACTCTGGCCGTGTGACTAGCCCTAATATGACCAGTATTTCCATGTGGTCATAGCCTGTTTATGCAACATACACTGCCTTATGACCGAGCAAGTGAAATCCAGTTATAACAGTCCAGTACAAAGAATACTGTATCGTGCGGCCAAGTCGGGCTGAGGGGAGAGAGGAGTATGTCCGCTTGGTAACTATTGCCAACGCCCATAGAGTGGAGGTTACAGATCCAGTTATTCCAACTCAGTATATATGGGGCAGCCATCTTGAGGATGCCATCATTCTGCAGAGAGGTCCAAGAGACTTCGTACGTTGTGCTGCCTGAGAAGGAACTCCTGTGTGCCTGTTGTGCGACTCACTACTCTATATGTTTAGATATGATGAATCTGTTCTTATTGTGTTTATATGTGTTAGGCAAGTCAGCTTCTCTCATTGAATGTAAGTAGAGTCACACTTACCGCTTGTAATTGCTTTTGCTTCAAACTTATTCAATAGCTTTACCAAAATCCTTTTTCTTTTATTCAAATATTAGTTAAATTCATAGTAAATTTATATAGACCGTAGGCCATGTGCTACAGACTGGTAGGAGCAGGTACACTACACAGGCAGTATCAAGGAACTAATTATCCAGTAATACACCGATGTTCCAACAATACATCTGCCACATTCGCAAAGTGTTTAGTCAGATCTTACAGTACTTTCCTTGGAACATGTCAATGCTTCGCCACTGAAATTGCCAACCCCTACTGCAATTATTCGCCATACAGCTCATATAGTTTCACCTTGTACCCAAAGTGCCCTAATGTCGGTACGATGCACATGACCCAATGGTGATCATTTGTCAACAATCTAGCCAAACTCTCTTCCTTCAACTGCCTGGGGCCAGGTTCCTACTACTCTCCTCTTTCCTCTCTTCACCAGTATCGCTGCCTCACCATGTCAGTGCTCCACAGCGACACATATCAGAACTTCCATGACCATGAATTACTGAAACTATACCATACATACATATAAAAGAAAAATCTTGGCACTTTCTTACAATACACATTAACATACACTAAAATACACATTTACAATTCATATTGGTTCCAGAAACTATTTAACATTTATCAAGTATACAGGATGTTTCTTAAATAAAGGGACAAACTCCGCTTGCGTATTCCTCATGAAAAACTATGACGAAAACATATTTCGCACTCTTCACCTAAACACAATATTAAGAGAGTAATGGGCCTCTGAACATAGAATTTTAAAACAGTATTTTGTAAAATATCGGAAACTAATTGACATAAAAAAAATATTTTCAACATTGCTTAAGTCTATTGGGATCTGCAAACCAACAGAAAATGCTGGTTGAAACCTTCCACCCTTATGAAAATAGCATTGGTGGCTAACCTCTAATTTCGTATAATTTTTTTACCGTCCGGATTTTCGAACATCTGAAGATGGTTTATTGAGTAATGTTACCTGTCTAACAAAAAAGGTCCTCTTGTTCCAATAGTCTAGGACTCATAGTTTTCTTTCAAATCACAAATGAAGCTACAGTGATAGAGTTCCCGAAACAATGGTATTGTGAGTTAGAAACATGTAGGTAACGCTGAATGTGCACCATCAACAATTCAAGGAACACAACAAAATAAACACATGAACGCACTATTGCCTATGCTGTATGCTGTGTATCTTAGGTGCAAAACACAGGGCTTAGGAGCATTCTTAAATGACGACATGCAAAAACAAGTTGGGTTTGGATGGAAACCCATCACACGAAAAAGTTAGGTAGAAACTTCACTGAAACCTTTAAAACGCAAATATCCAAATGTTGTGGTTTATTCCAAAAAATGAATTTTACAGTACAAGTTTACCAGAAAGCCATCTTGTTTTTTTTTGTACATTACACTTTATTCGAGAAAGAAAAATTTATGTGTTTTTTGTTTAAAAAAGTTAGCGGCAATGAGTACATCAAGTGAGCTATGGTACTATTTATCAACCTTGGATTAGCAACTTCTTCGACTGTGTTGGTGACTTCATCGCCAGTTTCAGTTCATGAGCCAACCATGTCATCTACCCCAGCATTTCAGTGCCACCAGTGTCAATTCTGTGCCAAGAACTTGCACCATCTTGCAAATGTCTACCGATATAAGCTTGCTGTATTTTGAATGTAAAACAAGTGACCCTAAAATACAAAAAGTATGAATCTCAGTTCATGAGACAGGATGATTTGAAAAGATATTTGAGTATGTGCAAAGATCTCATTCCTCTAACTGTAAACCTCTATTTAAGGTTTTTGAATGTACTGTGTGGTGGCAGTTTCAATCATTCAATCAATCAGTTGTATTGTCATTTAGCACAATATTGTGCAATAGACAAAGTCAATTTATACAATAATACACATAAATAACAATAACAATTAGAATAACAATCACATAAAACACATTCTCTATTAATTTCACAAATACATTTTAATATATTAAATCATTAAAATTAGTAGTATTTAATTCATCAATGCTTTAAAAGGCTTTAGATTTCAACCACTTTTCTAAAATCATTTTAAATCTGTTAAAAGTTACCTTTCCAGCATTAATTGGTAATTTATTAAATAAAAGTATACACTCATATTTTCGAAACTCCTTTGTGTTTTAGTCAATCGAATATATAAGCTGTCTAATAGATGCATATTTCTAGTTTCATAATTGTGTACTGTACTCCTTGTGGTAAAATTTTAAAAATTTATTTCAGCATATAATAAGCACTGTAATATATAAATACAAGGTACTGTAAGAATTTCTAATTTAATAAAATGTTCTTTACAAGATTGATTATCCAGTAAACCGATCATTATTCTTATGACCTTCTTCTGCCATGTAAATATAATTTTAGCTCCCATAGAAGTACCCCAGAGTGTTATACCATAAATAAAATGTATGTGGATAAAACCCTAATATGAATTTATTAAAATGTTAAAGCTAACGTAAAATTTCTACTTTCTCAATAAATACACAACTCTTGACAAATGTTTACTAAAATTTACTGTAACTTATGTGTTTCCCAACTTAAGTTATTATCTAAATATATGCCTAAAAACTTAACAACCTTATTTTCACTAGACTTTTTTTTACTAAATAAGATAGATTCAGTTTTATCTTTATTCACTACTAATTTGTTAGTTTGAAACCATGTATATGATTTTTCCATGGCTAATAATTATTTAAAATATTAGTGGCTTTATCATTTACTAGGAATGTATCATCAGCATACAAAATGCAATCTGTATTTTGTACATTATCAGGCAGATCATTGATATATATTAAAAACAAAAGAGGTCCGAGGACAGATCCTTGGGGAACTCCATCTGAAATCTTTTATAATTCTGAAAGTTTATATTTTATTTTAACAGTTTGTTGTCTATCACTTAAATAAGATGTCATAAGGTTTAATTCCATATCTTGAATACCATTAAAAATAAATTTTCCATTAATACTGTATGATTAACAATATCTAATGACACCTAATAAAGTGAAAAGTGATTCAACGCCATCAATGAAGACTTCTGAGGAACTGGGAAAACTCACATCGAAGCTCCTAGACATCTGTGCACTTACAGCAACAAGACTTTGCATGTGTTCACGATGAAATAAGGCATGCAAGGCACAAATACAAAATGACCCTTTCTCGTACAATATATCGCTGTGATAAAGAGTGTTTGCACTACTGATAATTTAAATAGACATTTGAAAATACATAAAAGTCAAGCTACTTTCCATGCAAAACACTAAGATTCGACGATGGTACAGGCTTGTAATGTGCTAGATTCTCCCACTACAACAGATGACAGAATTACAGCATCACCACTCATATCTGGCCCGTGTGCTAGGACCTTAGAAAATTCGGCAACATTTAAGATACAGTGCAGGCACTGCAACAAAAATTTCAGAAAAGTTATCAAGTCCGGTGTCATGAAAAGAGTGAAAAATGTACGAAGACGGAAGGTTGAACTTATTTAACACTTCTGTGTTTTAAATATGGATGTAAATTAAAGTTTGACACTACGAGCAACAAAAATCGAATCTACCGAGATGTACCAGTATACAGCAACCATGTAGGCATGTAAACTGGTGTACGACTCGCAAGCCTGTAACCAGCTTGAACACACCACATACTAATGGATTCACACCGAAAGAATCAGCATGAAAGAAAATTTAATATGACATTTAACTGTGGAACTTAAAAACAATATTGCTCTGAAATACAACATATGGCTGGAACACAGCTATAATCGACCTGTGTCATATTCTGATCGTAGCAACAAATAGACTTTCAGAACAGTGATTGTTCCCAATTTAGAACCTGGTGAAATAAATGACAGTTTGAAAGAAAGTGTAGACAAGATTTGCCATGAAGAAGAAGAATAAATGGTTACCAAGATAAGGTTGACCATTTATAGCATAGAACAAAATGTATTTGGAGAACTTCAGATTGTCAACATGTAATTTAGTTTTATTTATTTATTATATGACAGCACACACATGAGACATATGTCTATCTCAATATATAAAAGAGAACTATGACTGACTGACTGACATATCAAACTGCTGGAACTAGAATCGTGAAATGTTTTGTGTGGTTTCCTCTCTGGTCAGCACTAAGGAAGGATTTTTTGAAATTCGACCTCTAAGGGGGTGAAAAGTGGTGAAATTTATTTCCGAAAAAACGTTGATAGAGCTTGAAGCAGACGGCCTATCACCGTGATTTTTACTTTAATGGGACACACACAAAAAATCATATTAGCCAATTTAAGGATTCTTCGAAATTCGTCATTTAGAAGGATGAAAAGACCTTAAATGTATTTTCGATTAGTTATCGATATCTATGGAATCCTTTGGGATAGAGATTTGGTTTTCACTTCAAAATGTTGCGTACATAAATATCCAAAAAGCAGTTTTAGGATTTTTTTTTAAATCCACCCCAAAACCGTAAAATGGGGGGAAATGTGTTTTGATGAATCGTCTATATCACTGAAACACAACTCGTCGTGATTTTTACTTCAATTGGATAAAACACTAACATAGGACTCAAAGATGTTTCGAAATTTGATAATTAAGGACATTAAAATACGTGAAATGTGTTTTCGATTATTCCTCTAAATCTATCGAACCAGTAGAGATATCGAAGTGCTCTATTGTTCAAATTGATGCTTACGTAAATATCTATATACCATTTCAGTAAATTTTCCGAATTCGGCCCCAAGGGGTAAAGAAAGGGTAAAATGAATTTTAGATTCATTATAGATATATACCAACAACATTAATTTTTATATAGCGACGTGATTTTTCTTTAAGATTGATACTTACTCAAATGCCTGAAAAGTAATTTCACGAATTTTCGGAATTCTCCACCTAAGGAGGTGATAAGGGGCGAAAATTGGTGAAATGTGTTTCCAATTAATCGTCGATATTTCTTGAGCCCAGTGGACCATTGCCGTGTGTTTCGCGTCCAAAAGACACCAATAAAGTATTCTAAAACATTATTCAAGGGTTTTTCGAATTTCAGTTTCTTAGGAGGTGAAGAGACCTGTAATATGTTTTAAATAAATCCTCGATATCTATCGAACCCGTCAAGATATACAGTTAATTTTAGCTTCATGATGATGATGATTACAGAAATCATCGCAAAAGGTTTTTAAATTTTTCGAAAATCAGACTCTCAGTACTGTGCAGGGTTAATATGTTTTTTTTAACGAACGATCGATTTTGATTCGATTGAACCGGCTACCGTCGTGACTTGCACTTCTATTGGATATGTATACAAAATGTCTAAGATGTGAAATTAAAATATTTCGAAATTTGACATCCAAATGGTGAAAAGCACAAAATCTGCTTTCCATCAACCCATGATATCTATCTAACCAGTAGAGATATTGAGGTATTGTTCGCGTCAGAGTGATACTTACGTAAGTATTTAAAGAATTATGTGTAAGTTTTTCACTTCATAAGATAACTTGATTATTAAGAATAAAACTGAGTTTGTAAACTTTCAAGGCAGACGATCCGAAAAGCAAGTACGACCAGCGATAAATAAATTATACACGAGTTTCACTCTACAGCACGGTCGTAGAAGAACAGGTCTGGACACTCGCCTATCTAACAATGTATTTTGCTTGACCCCCTTGTTGTTTGGCTGTAGTTCGTCAAGTTACCGAGATTGTTGTACTTTTTGGCGCTGTTTCCCGGGCAGTCGGACTCAAACTCCGTCCACTTTTTTCCATTGTTAAATTTATAAAGTAAATAAATATTGCTGGAGCCTTTTCTTAAATTTGTGAGCGAAGAAAGTGTTTCATAAATTGATAAAAAAATACTTTTTGATAAATTTTTTATCTCAGCGAAAAGGAAGTAGGCGGAGTTTAGTCCGACCGCTGTAACATCAGTGCCAATAAAACACAATATTCTCGGTAACTTGGTGAATTACAGCCAAACAACAAGGTGGTCAAGTTTCCAGGCGAGTGTCCAGACCTGTTCTTCTACGACCGTTCTCTACAGTTCCATCGAGACATGTTGTTGAACAACCTATATGAACCCAGGACATGAAAATTTTATTTTTAAAATTCAATCTGCTTTCATGAATTATTTCGACTTTAAGTGATGCAGTTGTTTGTAGCTCAGGTCTAAATTCCGGAAGGTTCTTGGTTCGAATTCCATTAAAAGCTGTGTATGAACATTCAATTCTAATACACAAAAACTGCAAGACAGAAAGAATTAGTGCAATTTGCATGAAGTCAAGGGGAAAATTGGATTATGTATACTTTCCAGTTAGGTTCCTGGACAACATCAGCGCACATATATCAACTCACTAATCTCAAGGTCGGGGCACCAAATATGTTTTCGCGAAACCTTTTACCACCAAAACTTTCTAACGACATTAAACTTCAAGTGAATATTTTGAAAATATGTAATTGAGGGCACTGTCACCAATGGTTGTGCACAGGGTGAATCAGATGTTTTTCTTTCGACTAACCTCTTAAATTTAAGAGTCTATAACTACCCTACAATGTCAACTTTCCAGTGATATAAATAAGGCCCAGGTGAAGTCTCTGTTAGTGGCAAGGACAAGCATAAGACTACTTTTCGTGTGGACAGCTGGACAGCTATAGCTAATTATCATGCTGCAGAGTTAACTCAACTAGTAGCTTTGTAATTCTAACATTTAATGACTGAACTACCAATCTTGTGTAAAAAAAAAAAAGAGGTTTTTCAATTCAAGACAATATTATCAGTTATGAATAATACTCGCGAGCAAAGCCGTGGGGTACTGTTAGTGATGTATAAATTTGCAGGGTTCCCTTTTTTTCTTATATCTACTACTATACAGATATTATATTGGAAATAATATTCAAACTAAATAAATGTTTTGTCGTTGTGTTATCACCTTATTATGAATGAAAGTATGGTAAATATACATTTAAATGAATGAATAATAGAAAGCTATGATGGGTACTGACATAATGAAATGTTTAAGGCAGCGAGTAGAGGAGAGCATGTGCTCAAGTCCAGACGTGATCTCTGGACGACAATAGCTTGTCTCATGTGCAAACTTGTCCATAGGAGGGAACAAGAAAGGTGAAGTCATTGTGCTGTGATGAGAGGGGCGACTGTGTCCGCACAGATCATAACACGAATATTAGTGAAGGTGGTTAAAGAAGGGAGGGAACAGAGGAGTGGACTAAGTTTGGAAAGGTTCTGAAAGTAATGACAGTGAAGGAGGGAAGGGGAAATGTTTAGAGTCGGGTAAGGCAGTGTAAAATTGCCTGGCTATATAAACCAAAAGGAGTTCCTTGCTCGCTGTAGTAGAGGTCGGCTGCTGTCCGCCATGATTGAGGATAGGAGAGTTGTGCATGTAAACGTAACAATATATCATTTGATTGATTGATAGAATTTATCGGAAATCGTTTGGCAATAGCTAATATGAGACTAAGCTAATAACATTATTTGCATTAAAATAAACTGTTAGAAAAATGTAATCTATATATGTTTAATATTGGTTGGTTTTAAATCAACATTATTAGTACAAGCATCTTGTATTATTTAAGGAAATAAAATTTAAATATTAAAAAATATCAAAATATGAAATAATATTTTATTTACTGAATATTGATTGATTTATTTTATGAGGGGGAGACACATAATCTATAAACATTACTAGTATAAGTATTAAACTGTAATTTAAAAAAATTTTAAATTTAAAAACATAAGCCTTCAATAATTGACTGGATTTATTTGCTTGGACATACTCCATTGCGAAATAAATGACAGTCAAAAGAAAACTAAAAATAAGACAAGAAAACATCAATTAGCAGCATATGCTTTAGTCAACAGAACACATACACAACATGAAATTCCAAAACTGGAATTGGGTCAGATAATACAAGGAACAAACAGAAAATAAATTAAATAACAAAAAATAAATAAAATCAAATAAGGAAACCTAACAGTGACAGTTTGGAAAACTACTGTGTTTTGTTTCGTCTCATCGTTGTGTCGTTTGCTGTATTCGGTTTGTGTCTGATATTCGCTGTTTTATTTTTTGTCTCATCATTATGTCGCATGTCAACTTAGGTTTCCTTTTTCTTTATTTTTTGTTATTTCATTTATTTTCTGCTTGTTCCTTGTTTTATCTTACCCGATTCCTGTTTTGGAATTTCATGTTGTGTGTGTGTTCTGTTGACTAAAGTATATGCTGCTAATTGATGTTTTCTTGTCTTATTTTTAGTTTTCTTTTGACAGTCATTTACTTCGCAATGGAGTATGTCCAAGTAAATAAATCCAGGCATGCACACCCATTGCAAAGTTCTTTCAAAGATCGCTTCATATAATTGATAACTATACATTTAATTAATGAATATTGATTGACATATTTTATGGGAGAAGTAAACTGTATACAATATACACAATCACGTATAATGTTAACATATTAAATTTAAACATAAAAATATGAAATAATAATAAATCTTCAAATTAAATATTATCTATTTATGCCTATATTGACCTTCAGTACCCACGTCCAATTTGGCCCATAACCCTTGGGATCATAATGCCACTTTGAGAGGAAATCTTAACCCACTGTTCTAGGGGCCATTTAGCTGCTTTGAGGCTGATACTCAAAATTTTTCTCGGAATGTTTTGACTTTTTTAATTTTGGAGTTATCTGGAGACTTTCGAGATTTTTCCCCAGCTTTTGTATTAGCTTATTTACTTAGACTGAAATGTCAAATTATAAAGGGCAAATCCAAGATGGCGGCGAAGTAATGAGTTACAAGACTTAGTGGTTCCATGCTCCACTCTCATGCTCCTGCGACAGAATCTCCCAAAACACACTACTCACTTGTATATTTAACTAACATAATCTGATAAAATTTGGTATGGTGCATATTTTAGGTAGAAACAAGACCTACGTGAATCTAATGACAAAGCATACATCGCTACATAGAGTGACTAGGCAATCCTAGTCACAAATTAGACTGTAGTTATCTACATTCTAGCCAAAAGGAAGGACATCAAACGCACAGAGAACACATCTAGACTGAAAGTAGTTGTACAATACAGCAATAATGTGCTTTAAACATAATAAACTCCCAGAATATACCTACTGGCATAAAGTAAGTCTGAAGATACTTATCAGGAAACTTGTAGAAATTTATATTGGGTACAAGCACAATTGGCTTTCCTTTAACATATGTCGGTGTTGTAGAGATAACAATTTGCTTGTAGTTAACTCTTCTATTGTGACGAATTGTGTGGTCTTTATAAAGAGACTGTGAGTAAATAATAATGTGGTCCTTCGTCCCCGACACCTCACTCATGCCTTTGCAATGTCGCTACTGCAGTGAGTTTAATGTTTAAAAAAAGGCAGTTAAAAAGGATATTAGTTGGCAATAACAGTTGCAGTCTAAACTTCTGACATTAAAGTGGTACATCTATCGCAATCTTGGTTTTACATTAATTTTGCAATAACTATTGTTTTCTCATGTTGTACATTTGGTCATGATAGAGAGAGTATAACCAAATGCTTGTATACAGGCATATGGTGTAGATACACAAGATGAAATTTGATGCTGTTATTTAGACTGATACAATTTTTGGACCGTGGAGACGAAACTGGTAAGACGAAAGAGAGGTTTTCCACACTCAGGTTATAATTTACGACATTATGTAGTCAATTGCCAATGTTTAAGTGTAGTTAGTGTAGTTAACAGTGATAGAGTCCGGTGTCACTGCTGTGGTTTGTGTTTCCAGGCTCCGAAGGAGGTGCTGTACGACTGGTACTTGAACAGTCTGAAGAAAAGCAAGGAGCCTGCCTATGACTACTAGCACTGCTGCTACAAGTCACTTGTTCAACCTACCAGTGCACAGTTCCTGTCTGCCTATGGCTACTAGCAATGCTGCTACTAGTCACTTGTTCTACCAGTGCACACGGCTCCTTCCATCAAGACTAACTACTGCTCACTTCTACTGACATCTCACAACACAATTACATCTCGTTTTCCCACAAACTGTTCTCCTTTCTTCTTATTTCAGCCTCTAATTTTATTTACAACACATTTTATAACACTTCCATATTATCCAGTGTTTTTGAAAGTGTGCCATTTTCTAAAGCACTTCTGAGTAATCTGTGTCCAAATGTGAATATTTCTGTGATTTACCGCTTTTTGTTTGTGTGGAAGTACAAATTATAATTAGTTTCTAAGCTCGTTGTACATCTTAAAACTGACCTCAAAATAAAGATGCACTTACTGTTAGATGTGTTAAGCAGTGTATTTCAAAACAATAAATCCCAACTTAACTTATACCTATAATTGTGATATGTCAAATTATTGTTGAACGAGATTTACTGAAGTGGTCTGTGATATTCTAGACCATTGTTTTGGATGTATGTCATTGTGACTGTATGTTGCTAAACTGATGAAAACTTATAATAACATAAAATAACTAACCACAAGAAACAACCAAAATAGCAAACCAGTTGAAATGAAAATAACACACATCATTCCGAAATAGAAATACAGTTGGCATGTCCTAAAACGAATTACTCCAACATTTTTATGTGTACAGTTTTGCTCATAGCCCAACAAATTGAATTATACCGCACTCTTTTGTAACTTGCCAATCACATTTTTGTTGGTGGGTGAGTAAGAAGGGTGAGTGGGTGGATATCTGCTTGTGTCGAATTTAGACATGAGTTCTGAGACCATATCTTGGTAGAAAACTGTGTCATTAAGGTACACAAATGAATCAGTGACCATGTATATCAGCACCAGCTTACCATCATACCTCGGTTTTGTAACAAAAAAATAACTGGTTCATTAATGTTTTCGAGAACTTAAGTACTGTAGAGTCCAATTATATATGTTTATCAAATAAAATATTTTCGTTCTCCGTTGTGACAAAATAGATAGTTCCATTATAAATTCTTATGCACTTATACATAGGACTAAAACGACGTTTCTTGGCACTTTTTCTACACATACTAATTTCATTCGTTGGTGTTTTCTCTTGTTTTCTATTAAATTCCCGGGTCACGTTGTTCATAATTTAAAGAAATCTTCGAACCCATTCGCAAACATATTCTGTTTCTCTGTACTCTAATCGAAGTACGGTTTCAGCCATGACACTTGATTAAATTGCAGTATTCGATGCACCTTCTGTGAAACAAAGTAATGAGTTCTGTTTGTTTGGGACCTAGATTGTCCCTTGTTCACCAGCAGGAATGGCAGGTCCTTGTGATCTTTGTGGAGTGGTTATGGGAACTCCATTTCTACCTGCAAAATGTTGCCAATGTCACCATCACCAGGCACCTACATCGCGTCAACATTGGTATCTGTCCATTTAAATCCAGAGTATGGTCAAGGCAGAGGGTTTACTGAGCCATATAAATTGTTGAAGTCTACATAGTGGAGGAAAGCCTTGTCCTCAAGTGTCATGCACATCTATATTGTTAATTATACAGTGCCTCCTGACACACTGAGCTACTCCTCACCAGATGCCAGCCTCGAATATGGAATCAATATTCAAGTCGCTGATTAGTTCGAGTTTTAATTTCGTCTTCTTCAGCATTGTGTTGTACGACAGGGCGCACTGATTTTAAGGACACAGCCAAGTCCGTATTACCTCAGACAAACCCTCTAGAAATTCTCAAACACATCGCACAATAGCTGGACATCGGTCTTGAGCTAGATGTCGCTGTACTCTCCAAGTTTCTTATAGTTGAATTTCTTCCCGACCTTCTGGGCATGCTGATAGTCGGAAATGGTGATGTTGTTCGTTAGTTGGTTTCAGAAAGCTTCCAAGTGCGGCAGTTGGGAATCTTCGAGTTTCCACCACGAATCGACATAGTCATGGGGGAACACACCTTTCCTCGCCACCAACTCTAGTCTACCGTAGTTGAAGAATCTTGCAGTCTCCTTGAATTCTGATGATGGCCGGTTCTGTAATAATGTTGCAAGGCGCGCAAACATGAATCTGAAATGTCCAATGAATTGAAATGTAAAGTAGTTTTTCAAACTCTTTTTTCAGGTTGGTCAAATTTACTTACCTGTGAACATGATTGTGGCCTTGTGCTTTGCGATTATGGTCAAGGGTCCAGAGCAGTAGTAATGTAACAGGTGGTAGCTAGAACATAGGCAGTCTGCTTTCAGATGTCAACTTCCATATTGGCTCAGATTTGCTGTAGATGTCCTTCTACAGGTTACCATTCTTTATAACATCTTGCATAAACACTATGCAGCATTCTTACCTTAATATATTATTGGTTCTCTGACCAGGATTAATTTCTTTGCTGCAGAAATCGAATCGTTGAAAGTCACACACACACACACACACACACACACACACACATATATATATATATATATATATATATATATATATATATATATATATATATATATATATATATATATATTATACAAACCATATAGATATAGTTCATGCTTTTGTTGGCTATATATATATATATATAGGTATCAGGGTTTGTCTCGGACAAGGCTGCAAATGCACTAGCATAGCCTCAAAGTCAGAGTAGATTATCATTTGCTCTTTATCTCCATTATGATAGTTTGTAAACTTGAGCACTGGATGTTTACCATTCTATGGCTTGGGCATCTCTGCAAGGACTGATGTGGACGCACACTGCAGTACGTCTTGTGTTCTGCCAATGTATGTTCGCCTATCTGACTTGTAACATGTGATTGGTCGTTGCAACATTTTGAATAATTCTGCAGATGTAGACGATGATGGGTATGAAACCCATGCATTGTAATTTGCGGTCGTGCGAGATGTAAAAAGTTATTCACGTAGCTCTAGTGCGAATAATCACATTATGCCATCATTAGTAATAATCATAAGTACTGGCTGTGTTCTTCTTTGGGGAACATGGTAATCTGTTGTAGTGGCGTGGAGAATCCGAGTCCATCAAAACTAAACTTCATATCTTACTCTACATACCACTGTTTCACACTCTCTGGATGTTCTCTGTCAAGGAATCTTGCTGGAATAGAACTCTTGGTCTATGTACAATAAGCTGGTGATGGCTTCTATGGCATGTCTATGAAGCTCGAACCTCTAAGTAGCTCGATTTTGTTGAATCTAAGCTGCTTCTTTTTCACTTATGTAAGGGTCCAGCCAATCACTGTCCCTGGTAATTCTCACCTGGGCAGATATGTATGAAGCTAGTCTCCACAGCATTCTCAATATCACTTGTTTTGAAGAGTGGCACATTATTCATTACGAAGGCAGATTGATCGCTTTCTTCTTCGTAATGATCAGACTTGCCATGCACACATTCCAGAACAGGTAGAACTTGACTGCTCCATTATTTTCATGTTCCATCTCTAGTTGACTGAAGATACTTTTCATTTCTTGAAGTTAGTCGCAGATATTTGATGCTTCATTGGTCATATTTTTTACCACATAGGTTTTCATTGTGCCTCTGAAGGCTGTCACTGCATTGACGAAATCATACTCGTTCAGTGCACGAGCTATTTGCTTACAGGAAATCAACTTGCAGAAATAAGACGAGCTGGGATGGTTGGGCTGGAGGTAACAATAAGAAAGCTTTGCTGGAGGTTATGCAGGTCTATTACATTTTGCACTATGCACTCTGTTTATCAGCTCGCTTGTTGCACTCCAATGCCTTGCAAATCGGATTCATCCAGCAGCTGGTCTGGTTGCATGGTGACTTGCATTGAAAGAATGAGTGCACTTTGATGTTACAACCTGCTTTACTTCACCAGTGCACATTTTCATATGCTTTCCTAGTTTATCGGTGCGAGCAAATGTCTTCCCGCACTTGTCTAAAAATTTATGATAATTCTTTGAAAGCATTAAGTATGCTGCTCTGTTCGTTGTATAAACCATTGCTGCGATCATTTAACAACTTATCACAAAAATTACAATGCAACATTGTTTGCAGTAGATATCGTTCCCAGCAGAGCTGAAGATGTAGAAGTAAATGAAGAGATGGATATAATTGCTGAAACCATTGATGCTTATATTAATGTTTAAAAGAAACATATCACCTGAAAACCAAATAAATCTGAAAGGCAGGAGAATAGGCTATGTGTTGCCGACAATAGACGAACGATGGGAAAAAATTTAGTTTGCGAGATGTCTTGTTGCCTCGGTAGGGAGTGAGAAAGGAAAGCCAGCGACAATGCACTCCAGATAAGGAAGTATTGAGAGAGTGTGAAGTTTTGGTCAGCGCCCAACATCGAGGTCTTCAGCGCTGGTGGTGGGTGACATGATGTAAGCATGGAGCGGCGCTGGAAATAAATGGGCGGGGGAAACGGGAGATCCCCGAGAAAACCTGCCAACCTAGCGGCATGGCAGTTTGACATCTCCCGTTGTGAACTGTGCTGTTACTGTGGTTTTTGCGCGGTCACTGGCACTGAGTGGGAGTGCTGGTGTAGCTTTCTCGCTATCTGTGGACGTTTCGCACACATGTGCCTTCACTGTTTCTGCGGCCGACAAACACCCCTCGTGGTACTGCGCGAAACACGTCACGCATAACATGGTGCACTGTCCCGTGTGTAGGCAAACAAGGCTGTAACACACTTTGTACTTCAGTATGTCACTGTAATTAACATCATGTTTGATAGTCGGATTTTGTGTAGCGTACGTACATGTAATTATGCTCGGAACACTCCAACTGGCAGCTTCCTGTTTCCGCCCTCACTGTGCACACGTCCGTGCAGGACGCCGCCGCACCTGTGGTTTGCCAGGTGTTCAGGCAGATGCTCAAAGCACTCGTCGCACACGTGACCGATGGCAACATACCCGTGGTGGCAGGTCATGATGCGGAAGCGCGCAGCACGGGTGACCAGCTGTCCCGAGAAGTTACCGACCTCAACGCAGCAGGCTCCCTTCGCGCGGCGCGGTAGGGGAGGTCACTCCGGCGAATGATACCTTGTGGATGGTAAGGCCGTCATTGAGCGCTCGCGCTGCCACCCCTTGGATGGGTGGGGCGTGAGAGGGTGTGCGACAGAATGTGGACACAAAATGGCTGCGTTTGGCACACTCTGTCCCTTCCTCAGTAATGGGGACTGCATGGGTTTTGGCGCTCTCGAAGTCTGTACGCAAATTTCGTCCTTAATAATGCCACACAAGTTGGGCACAAATTGACGCGGTATGGGTTGTGGTTAGGTGTTAAATTCGACCGGATGGCTCCAGTGGCACAGCTCAGTCCTCCCGCGCGATAGTGGCATGCGCGGGGCACATTGCCCGGTAGCGTATGCCCGTTGTTGGAGAACAGGCACTCGGAAAGAGACTCTAACTTACAGGGCCACGCAGCCAACAGACATGGTGTTATGATACACACTCCATGCTATCGTTGTAGGTGGTTAAGCAGGGGAATCTTAGGCGCACCTCATGCCTGTAGCACAAAAGAAAGTACCAAAAGAAAACATCCTATGCAGTAACACTGGGAAAGTGCGGGTTATAGGGTTCCATGCCCTTAAGGCCGTGAAGCAGCAAGCAAATAATATACGCACCTAATGCATGAACGTATTTATTGTAATGACACTGTACTCCATACACACTCCAAATGGCAGTGCAGTAAGCGGACCCGGTCCTGAGCCCGACCGGTGGGCAACACTGAATAAAGAAAACACCATGTGGGTGAAGCAAAAAAAATGTATGTTAAACCCTTACCCCTGGGCGGATGAGTCGCAGGGGGCCGAGGGGCATCTCTGGGCCAACTAAGATAAATTAAATGTTCCAAAAACGAAGATGAAGCTATTGATACACTAAAGGGTAGGCAACGAGTCTTGAAGGGCCCGGAGTGACGTGCATCGAACCGCCTCGTTCCGCCGCTTAGCACCGACTGTCGACTCCTTCCCGCGCCGGTGGCCTCGTCCAGCCAAGTACGTGAAGCATCCACCGAAACACAAGAGACATACAATGACAAAGGGGCGAATGCCCAAAACACTTGTAAAATTATGTATTGATAAATAAAGTCCCAAATTTACTTTGTGGGAATGTTGCTGTGAATTTAGTTTGTTTATGATTTCACTATGTTTTTGCATTATGTCACACAAAATAGAATTGGCAATATGAAAGTAGTTGAAATAATTAATGAGACATACAAAACACTGCAGAATACGTTTGATAACTGAATTAAATAATAATGGTTGCAAAATAAATGTAAAAGAATTGAGTGGCATGGTTGGCTGCGTGGGTGAGTCCAACTTGCCCACGAGGTGCAAGGGTGTTTCTGCCAATTTGTAGGTTAATTATGGCAAGGTGTTAATTATGAGTTTAAACAAACAAACAATGTTACCCCTGGCCTTTAAACACTGCTACCTGTTGGTGGCGTAATCCGCATTGACGTAGCAAGCACGGGGGTGCTAAAATGACAAGTGTTCAATAAAATACTAATTACTAGAATTTACGTCAACAGGGCAATTTCCTACCGATAAACTGTTGATCTTATGGGCTGGTACACACACTGCTTGGACTCGACGTCGCGTGGTCGGCGTATCTAAGCCGCTACCTCTTGCGCATACGTGGTCAGGCGTTTTCCATTATGCGGAGGCGGTTGGCCGCCTCAGCCCATTCCGAATCAGTGGGCATGGTGCGCACGATGGGCAAAGTGGGTAGAAAGTCGCAGTGTCCCGCGTCAAAGTATCAGTGAATTTTCTTACTTTTAGACATCAATCAAATATTCGCTTGTGTATTACATGTTGCCACATTGTTTGAATGTCCTCATAGAATTCGAATCTGAATGTTGTTTACGTGTTGAATTGTCTCGCATTTGAGACCAGGGGGCTTATTCTAAGTTATTTGTTTCGTTTCATTTCGACAAAAATCTTCGTTACTTCTCGAATTTTCGTTACTTCTCGAGTGTTGGTATTCTAAGTGCTCGCGAGCGTTCGTTTGACGTCACTGCGTTCGTTATCTATGGTCGAAACGAAACGAAAAGCAACAAGCCTTCGTTTAACGTTCGTGACGGAGTTTTGAAGGAGAAAATGGTGATTGTGCTGTGTGAGGTTTTGCTATTTGAAGCTACGGAAAATAATAATCGTGAAATATTGTGTAAATAGAAATGCTTTCGTGATAAGAAATTGTTTATTTTTAATTGCAAACAGTGTGTTAAATGTTTTCTCCAACGATGGCTGAGAAGGAATGTTTATGTTTTCACAACATAATGGATTTGATTACCTGTGTATTTAAAGGTAAAGTACAATAGTGTTTTGCTCCTGCTGTTTTAAAGTTGATGAAGAGACTGAAACTGTAAGATATTGATACGGTGTGTGTCGAAATTTGAAGGTATTCTGTGCCTCGTAATTTATTCATATACTTTGGCAAAAGTGAGTTTATTTTTTAACAGGCTATTGAATAATCCCGAACTTTTCTAAACTATTTCAGTTCTTCTAACCTACATGTTAAATATTAAAGGCAATGACATACAGCTGGCTATTTACAGTTTCAGTTAAATTTAATTTTGAAGGTTATGTTTCATTAAACACAGCTAAGGAGCGAGCACACTTTGTATTTATTCACAGGCATTCTCTCCACCTCAGCCTGTGAGTGAGCAGAAACATTTAAATAAACCTTGGTAATATTTCAAGTGAATCGTTTTTATTACACCAGCATTTTGCATCACGTCGATAATATAGTAGGCCTACTTCACGATTATTATTTACGAACGTCCAAACCTCCCACAAGTTCATATGCCATATTCATTCCTGTTTTACACAATTCACCCCCCCCCCCCTCATGCTGATGATTTCACAATAAATGACAATAGCCATGCTTATGTACAGCTGCAGTGTATATTAACCTGCAAGTGAATTGATGGGATAGTGAATTTATATGTTGTTATATGCATACCTGAAACTAAACTGCCAACTGAGTTAAGTGATTTGTGGGCCACTTGTCTTACTCGCTAACACAGGTCCTATATAAAATGTCCCATTTAGTTCTGTAATAAGTGTTCAACTTTAGCTTCAACATCTTCTGAAATAAAAATGATCAACACTCGGTTAAGCATAAAATATATGTTAAATAGTGGCGACATTAACCATGTAATAAGTACCTTATTTCTATAGTACACCTTTACAGTACATTGGAGCATGCGGCGGCGGTCTGGGACCCGTACGTGGGAAGAGAAGTGGTAGAGGTGGAAA